>CABFOV010002642.1:9380-32043 GCA_902141375.1 Timema poppense
TCAGTAGATCTGGTGGAGAGTAGCAGTTGGATCAGAGGATGAGACTAGTATCAGTAGAACTGGTGGAGAGTATCAGTAGATCTGGTGGGGAGTAGCAGTTGGATCAAAGAATGGACCTAGTGTCAGTAGATCTGATGGGGAGTAGCAGTTGGATCAGAGGATGAGACTAGTGTCAGTAGAATTGGTGGGGAGTAGCAGTTGGATGAGAGGATGAGACTAGTATCAGTAGAACTGGTGGGGATTAGCAGTTGGATCAGAGGATGAGACTATTGTCAGTAGAATTGATGGGGAGTAGCAGTTGGATCAGAGGATGGACCTAGTATCAGTAGATCTGGTGGGGAGTAGCAGTTGGATCAGAGGATGGACCTAGTATCAGTAGAACTGGTGGGGATTAGCAGTTGGATCAGAGGATGAGACTAGTGTCAGTAGAATTGGTGGGGAGTAGCAGTTGAATCAAAGAATGGACCTAGTATCAGTAGATTTGGTGGGGAGTAGCAGTTGGATCAGAGAATGAGACTAGTATCAGTAGAACTGGTGGGGATTATCAGTAGATCTGGTGGGGAGTAGCAGTTGGATCAAAGAATGGACATAGTGTCAGTAGATCTGGTGGGGAGTAGCATTTTGATCAGAGAATGGACCTAGTATCATTAGAACTGGTGGGGAGTAGCAGTTGGATCATAGAATGGACATAGTTGTAAGTAGATCTGGTGGGGAGTAGCAGTTACATCAGAGAATGGACCTAGAATCATTAGAACTGGCGGGTAGTAGCAGTTGGATCATAGAATGGACATAGTTGTAAGTATATCTGGTGGGGATTAGCAATTGGTTCAGAGGATGAGCCTAGTGTCAGTAGAATATGTGGGGAGTAGCAGTTGGATCAGAGAATGGACCTAGTTGTAAGTAGATCTGGTGGGGATTAGCAGTTGGATCAGAGGATGGACCTAGTTGTAAGTAGATCTGGTGGGGATTAGCAGTTGGATCAGAGGATGAGCCTAGTGTCAGTAGAATATGTGGGGAGTAGCAGTTGGATCAGAGAATGGACCTAGTTGTAAGTAGATCTGGTGGGGAGTAGCAGTTGGATCAGAGGATGAGCCTTGTGTCAGTAGAATATGTGGGGAGTAGCAGTTGGATCAGAGAATGGACCTAGTTGTAAGTAGATCTGGTGGGGAGTAGCAGTTGGATCAGAGGATGAGCCTTGTGTCAGTAGAATATGTGGGGAGTAGCAGTTGGATCAGAGAATGGACCTAGTTGTAAGTAGATCTGGTGGGGAGTAGCAGTTGGATCAGAGGATGAGCCTTGTGTCAGTAGAATATGTGGGGAGTAGCAGTTGGATCAGAGAATGGACCTAGTTGTAAGTAGATCTGGTGGGGAGTAGCAGTTGGATCAGAGGATGAGCCTTGTGTCAGTAGAATATGTGGGGAGTAGCAGTTGGATCAGAGAATGGACCTAGTTGTAAGTAGATCTGGTGGGGATTAGCAGTTGGATCAGAGGATGAGACTAGTGTCAGTAGATTTTGTGGAGAATAGCTGTTGGATCAGAGAATGGACCTAGTTGTAAGTAGATCTGGTGGGGAGTAGCAGTTGGATCAGAGAATGGACCTAGTGTAAGTAGATCTGGTGGGGAGTAGCAGTTGGATCATAGAATGGACATAGTTGTAAGTAGATCTGGTGGGGATTAGCTGTTGGATCTGAGGATGAGCCTAGTGTCAGTAGATATTGCGGAGAATAGCAGTTGGATCAGAGAATGGACCTAGTTGTAAGTAGATCTGGTGGGGATTAGCTGTTGGATCAGAGGATGAGCCTAGTGTCAGTAGATATTGTGGAGAATAGCAGTTGGATCAGAGAATGGACCTAGTATAATTGTAATCTACTCTTATTTGTACTGTTGCAAGCACTTTCACTCCCATTTGTCGCAGCTCCCAAGCTACGATTTGTCAATGGTTGTCAGTCTAGTACGTGATCCAATCATCCCCACTGATAGAAAGCGGCCGCTGAAAACCTGCAAAAACTTCCAAAGGAGCATTAGTTCCTCGCGGGGGGGTCTCGTGTTTCGACACTAGGGCTCGCAATATGTCACTCAACGAGACCCAGTGACGAGGGGGATTGAATCAAAGCTAGATAAACGTGATACAACAGAGTAGAATTTCTAAATTGTAATTTCTTTTATTGGAGTTTGTGTGTGGATGGCATATTTCTTGAAGCATTCAGAGGAATAATTTCTTTAAGAATTTTTTTTAAGGGCCTAAAAGAATTGGCACACGTTGGTGGCTTGTTAACAACTAAACGTTATAAATTAATCTAGTTTATTTTCCGGTTGATGGGAAGACTGGAATCGACTTCTGACCAGCTATATTGAGACTATGTTTCTTTCCTTCCAAACCAATACTGTAGCTCAATATCTTATTTCGTTGAGAACTGACAACAGCTGACTTTCTAATAGCCAAATCCAGTTCCAGTTCTTAGCTTGAATAACCTGTGAAATCGATGTATTGAAGAATAGCATCCAGGAATACATTATGTATACATTAGAATTCATCATTTTAATTGTTCCACTACCCTCCCTGCCTTACCCTAATTAATCTTATCAAACAAAGGCGTACAAACTATATTTCAAGACTACCTTTCAATTGTTTAGTCATGGTTACAAATTTTAAACGATAGTTCGAATACTAATTATTATTGATTGATATTTAATGAGTAATATGATCAATATCATATTGATAATTGATGGCCTGTCAAATACAGATTATCTTTAAGACCTAACAATTAAGTTCCAGTCTGATGTAACAGGAGCAGGAGTTGATAACTTTAAACTAGCATAGTACTGATAAAAACAGCCCGCTTTAAACTAAGTAATTTACCTCACGTTCAGAAAAATATACCTCTTAAATATATTTTTTCCCTCTCGTGCTCAGCGCCTTATTTGTCCTTGTTATGTACTAGAGATTAAAAAAATAATTAGATGAAATGTACCACTATTTGTAGAATCAAAACTAACCTCAGTACACCCAGCCGTGATTCTGACTTCTGGCATTCACACCGGATTATATGAGCCTGACATTTTGTCCGCGTGACCACTGATATATGTATCATATTGCTGTTCATACACTCCCCGTGACGTCACCTGAATTGTGAGCCACACTGTATTTTCACCACTAGTTTATTATCTTCCCTTTCCTCTTCGCAATCACCGGTGTTAAAAGGTGAGGGTCAAAGTCGATTCTTGATGCGATCTCTAATCGATTAGTTCTCGTTCCCTCTTATGATCCGTGAGTGCACATTATCCTGTTAGACTGGACACAGAGAAATTGCTGTACGTGGTCGTATAGAGCCTACACTGTACACAGAGCGGAGTAAATCCCGAGCTATCAACATGTTTTCTCTCACTCGTACAACCTTCCATTATGAATAGTTACAAATGAGTCGGATCAGGTGTGAGAGGAGTGTAACTGCTGTGTCAAATAACTGTCGCTAAAATTACACACTGGAATGAATATACTTTGTTCTGTGCCGCAAGTAGATAAATATAATTAATTACTATATTTTGTACCTACTTTGATCTATTCATCTTCCCTTGGCCCTACGAATTATTTTCGCACAAACGTTAACGTTATTTGAGACTTTATAAACATTTAGATAAGCTTTCACCTCCCCTTTAAAACCAATTGAAAAAATTTGTTGTAAATTCAACTATCATGTTTGATATTTTTGTACACTATTTTTAACCTTGTTATTCCGCACATTTTTTGTTTAATTCCTGGCAGATAAAAATAAATATTCTATTTTTTATAAGCGGAGCTTGGATTTTTATTACCTAATATATTATTTTTTAGTTCTTCACAGACAATAAGCCTTGGGCAAATAAAATATATTTAGGAAAGGAAGGGAGGGCGGGCAGAATTTTCGTAGCCAATTATTTTCGTGAGATTAAGGGGAAGGGGTAATCTCACGGGAATAGGCTAGGAGGTCCCCCCTCAATAAATTAAGACGAATAGATCCTTCTAAATTTGAGAGTAATATACAAATTTGAAAATAAAATGCATAAAAGTTAAACGTTTAATTAGGTTTTTAGTTAATTTTTATTTATCAGATTATGTTTTCAAAATGTAAATCAATTATTCCAATAAACGTTAGGGATTGATATGTGAATCAACTGGCTAATGAGATATTGCGTGACAGCACAACAAGTAGTGACTATAACATAATTATATTTAATTGGTTTAATTTTTAATTATTATTGTTAATACTAACTTTAAAAAAACTTTATGGGGTTGGAGGGGTGGCACTTGCGCCTCCCCTTAAATCCGCTCTTGAGACAATTATTAATAGTTTGTAAATTCAGTTCACGTTCACGCTAATTTACGGTAACTTATGTTCCCAATTCCTCATAAAATAATATTATAGTGATTAGAACAAATATTTTAAATATTTTAACATCATCACTCATATTACTATCTCTTGTTTATTCACCTAATTATTATAAATCACTGACAATATTTTTAATTAATAATTTATTTTATATTATTTTATCAATTTTTAACTTTACAATCTAAATATGTTTTATTGGACAGTGTCTTAAATATTTTGTATTTCATAACATATTATTTGTTTAAAATTGTCTTATATAATTATTGACCATACTACAGTACAATTTTAGTAATTTATATTTTAATATATTATTTAATCAACTTTAAACACTAAAGTATTATGAGAATATACTATATAATATATATATATAATTAGTGATAAGTTTATTACATTATCAACTCTGCTAACAAATTTGATGAACTGATGTTGAGTAACCAAAATATTCAAGAACATAAAAATTTAAATTCAGTTTTCTTTATTATCTAGATTGATGCTAATATTAACAATTTTATTTATAACGTACCAATTAGAGATATTTTTTAATTGATATTAAAAACTACAAATGGTTACGGGAAGCAAACCAGAAACTGTACTATGATATGACAACAACGTATCTCTATATATGATGTATAAATACAGCTACTGTACATATTCTATGATATGACAACAACATATCTCTATATATGATGTATAAATACAGCTACTGTACATATCCTATGATATGACAACAACATATCTCTATATATGATGTATAAATACAGCTACTGTACATATCCTATGATATGACAACAACATATCTCTATATATGATGTATAAATACAGCTACTGTACATATCCTATGATATGACAACAACATATCTCTATATATGATGTATAAATACAGCTACTGTACATATCCTATGATATGACAACAACATATCTCTATATATGATGTATAAATACAGCTACTGTACATATCCTATGATATGACAACAACATATCTCTATATATGATGTATAAATACAGCTACTGTACATATCCTATGATATGACAACAACATATCTCTATATATGATGTATAAATACAGCTACTGTACATATCCTATGATATGACAACAACATATCTCTATATATGATGTATAAATACAACTACTGTACATATCCTATGATATGACAACAGGATATATCTATATATGATGTATAAATACAGCTACTGTACATATTCTATGATATGACAACAGGATATATCTATATATGATGTATAAATACAACTACTGTACATATCCTATGATATGACAACAGGATATCTCTATATATGATGTATAAATACAACTACTGTACATATCCTATGATATGACAACAGGATATATCTATATATGATGTATAAATACAGCTACTGTACATATTCTATGATATGACAACAGGATATATCTATATATGATGTATAAATACAACTACTGTACATATCCTATGATATGACAACAGGATATCTCTATATATGATGTATAAATACAGCTACTGTACATATCCTATGATATGACAACAGGTTATCTCTATATATGATGTATAAAGGCAAAGACTGTACAGAACGTTTGTACAATTTGGCAACCAGAAATACCCAACACAAGCGACTGTTGCTGTGATTCTGATAGCTCTTTGTAGCTGCCGTACTCACATTTCCATTATAGACATTACATTAAAATAATGAGTGACATATAGCCCAGATTAAAAGAAGAACCCGAATATCTAAGCTGTGGATGATTTATTCGCTGACCCACAAATATCAGGTTTTATTCCCTGGATAAGGTGTCATATTAAAACATACATTTAGAATATAAGACTAAAACTTCATTAATTGTAGCAGCTCACCTCATTCAGGGAAAGATAATAGAATCAAATTTACTGAGACATGGAAATCTATCTTTTCCAACAATTTACAGATTTTAAGTTTGATATAAAATGTTGTTCTTTATTTATATTACAGTTGTAGGTAATCAATTTTTGTAATGATTAGTCAAGTTATTTTCTTTATCTCTATAAACATCTTTATTAAAGTCTTTAAATTGAAAAATGATACGCGGAAAAGGGAATTGAGCCTAGGATCTATGGCTTAGTGCGCCAATGCTCTACCACCAAGCTATATAGGAGTCGTCCCGTACCAAGTGTCATTCCACACATCCATCACAGACTTTGCCTTAAAACATGAGTGAGGAATGTCCCTGTAACAAGACCACTCTTGGATAGCTCAGTGGTTAGAGCATTGTCGTACTAATTCAAAGTTCCTGGGTTCGATGTCCGTATCCAGGTGTCATTTTACAATTTAAAGCGTATGATATTTATATTCGGCTATAACCGTAACTAGCCAATATAGCTATTTAATCCAGAGTGTCTTTATTGTTTGAATCACCTGACCGTCTCAAGGTGTCTGTTTGAGCTTATAACGTGCCAGAAATGTAACAACATTAAACAAGTCAAGACCGCACCAAGGTTCTGAGACTGATAGCCATCGTAATCCTCTGAACATCTCCAGGTCATGCATTATTTGTTGTTTGGTACTCTCCCTATAGCGCACAGAGTATAGTTGCAGACATTCAGCAAGGAAATACAGCTGTAGAAACTGTGAACGACATACCATGATCATGACCTTTGCTTTGGTCTGGAGAGGTCAGCCTCAGGTCTAAAAAATCGTGATTATATATCAAGTGCAAATGATTATCTCCTTCGTATGAGTCCATCTTATATTCTGGTCATGGCCCAGTTTGGTATAGGGAGTAAATGTATTTAACCCATGGTTTGCTAAGAAGGGAAACATCATATGGGTGATAAATTTGATAAATTCAGCTATGTGTTTAATAAATGTTGGGGAAGGGTCACAGATGTATACTCCTATTCTCATGGATCATTGTATTAAAGATGACCTTAAGTAGATTTATATGTTGCGTGAAAGTAAGGATGGAGCTATTTGTTTACTCTATTTTATAGGCCAGGCGAATCTTTCTAACGCCATTTGAGACACACTTTTGAAAAGTTACTAACTTGGTACCTGTACCTTTGTCATATTGAGATTATGTTGTATTCAGTTTTATTTAGCTTGATGACTGCCTGACTGGTGAGTATTTTTCCCTGAAGAAAGATATTCCGTGTTTTCTTTAAAAGTGCTAATGACCTAGTTATTTTAACGAATTTATAAACATTTATAATAATATAATGCACACATTGGCACAATGATTTGAGTGTCTAACATGATGTCTGATTGGCTTAGTTGTATTAGTTTTGAATTATGTATTTACTGTGTACAGAAAATGTACAGAACTCTACGTACTTTACGTTACTCTTATGAATGTGTCATTTATAAAGTCCTTAAAACAATCAAAGCTATACATTTACTTTACTACAACATTTTCAAGTTTTACTAGTCGTGGTATGGTGTTTAGTGTATATTTTACAAATATGTATCAAGAATAAATCCCCCACGGATGCCCAAATTTCTCTTACTCTACCTTTTATGCTTTTAATATTTTATCGGTAATTCATATATAAGGATTTTTGTTCTGTTTTATAATTATATACTGTGCGCACTCAGATCTATCATTAGAAATGTATCTAAGATGATGTTGCTATGAATTAACCAGAATAAAATATTGATTTATAATTGTGCATCTTCTTTCAATAAAGCTATTATCACTGACAATTTATTATGTGAGAACGGTCCTTCTGAAGGGCTCTTATTCCAAAATCATTTAACTCCAGTTTCATGCATCACGCTAATTGAGTAGGGATGAGGAGAACAATTTAGAGAAATTGTAACCTTTTGTTTGGAAGTAAAGTGGTAAACAACTCAGGAATGTGTTTCCCATAATACACTCATCCAGAATTTAAAAACAATTCCCAACAAATCAAATTAGATTAGAATAATATTTAGCACAAATAGTGCAATTGATGTGAGTTTTAAGCCATACTTAATATAAATATAATCTCTTAGAATATAATAATAATTATTTATTTTGGTTCCTTCATTCCCTTCTAATCGGGTCAAAGGTTTGGACATCTTTGGGCAGTTTAATTATTAGGTTAGTACTTAATGGTAAAAAATCATCAAGCTGTTATTGGAAAAATGTTTCTAAAAGAGACGTAATTTTTTTACAAATAAAAGAGTTATTTTAATAAATGACCCAGCCTTCCCGTAACCGGCAAACTAGACTAGATGAACCGGGCATTTTATTTGCGTACCCTCCGATGTGAGTCACTCTTCCAATGCGGTTATTCATCCTTTCTTCAGAACGTCAGTGGATCTTCTTGAAATGAACCTAACCAGTCCTATAACGTTCCTGAAGTGACATTGCGACGAATGAACGCTGAGTTGTGTGGGAAGTCTGTATAGTTGTGTGGTTCTACCTCGTACAAGTCTGCAAGTGAAACTTAACTGTCGAGAAAGTGGCCCCAATTTCTGGAGTTGACTAGTCTGTAGAGACCAGCATCTGGTCAGGAGCGCGGCCTCCAACTGGCTAGGGACTCCAGGTGAAAGCATCTCCACAGGTTCAAGGTTACAACGCATGCGCGGATTGTACTGTAGTAGTCTTAAAGCGAGGCGGGGCAGAACTGGTTTCTCGGTATCGGAACAAAATGTATTGTTGTTATCTCCTTTCCATGATCAATTGTATAGTATTTTTATTTTATTGGATTTTAATTAATATTGTCCGAAACCTTAGCTCTGTCGGTAGTGTGTCTGTCTACTGAGTTAAGAGTCTCGGGTTCGATTTATGACATGGATCAAAAATGTATAATTTGTAAAATGTGTGCCTCCCCTTTCACAGTGATGAATTAACGACAGGGGACTGGATGTCGTGTCTTTTCTAGATTTAAATTAATTGAAACGTTTGCTGATATAATCAGTTGGTTCAGAAAGTGCACGTTAAATACCTCAAATAAATTTAAAAAAAGTAATGAAAAAAATAAGCAGAACATTCGTATTCAGTGTAAGGGGGATTTCATAAATTTAGATATTTTTATTTATTTATTTAGCACCGCGTCTTACTACCCGTTCGGGCTATACGCTAAATTTAGGTAATTCAATAGCCAGCACCGGTGAGCACGCAGACTAAGCGTCGTCAATTTCGGACAATCTGATTCTCCTATAACAGGGAGCAGGGCTGCCCTAAGCAGGTGTGCTTCCATGGGCAGACCTCATTTGCAGAATCCCCCGTTATCTGCCTCATCATTCCTCCCAATTTTGTTTTTATTTCTGTTTAGTGTTATTCCAGTAGTTTGCACCTACATACCCATTTTGAACCATATATGGTACCAGGAAATGTCCAAAAGGTAAATACATGTTATATTAATTAATGCGGTAAGTTTTATTTTTACACATATAAGGGTAGAGTTTTCCCCAAAATTTAGTTTTATTTTCTTACCCAAAGAGTATAAAAATCTGTATAAAAATACAAAAAAACAACTGTTTCAAGTTTGAATTAAATCAGTTAATGTTTCCAAACTTTATCGTGATACAAATTAACCACAGACTGACAGATAAATGCAAATCGGTGGAGTTAAAACAGAGAACTCGCTTCACTTGTTAAATAAATCAAATCAAATCACATAATTATGTTTTAATTTATTTTTACATTATGACAATATTTGCTAGAATGCTTGTACAGAAATCCTACTCTTCGAGCGCAAAAGCACCCCCCCCCTACCCACCCACCCCATCATGCTTTCTCCCAATCACCTAAAGATGGATGTCTGATCACTGCATAATGTATCATGATCGCAGGATAGGTTACGCTGATACAGTGATACTGCAACGCCTTGTTTTTACTTGTATCCGTATCTAACATCAATAAGTTTTTCACAGTTTCGTTCTGCCAGCTACATTTAGTTCCATAATTTATTGAAAACAATGAAGAGGCAGTCACGGCGATGGATGTAAACAGTCTTTGAGAATAGTGAAGTGTACAGTGACTCAATTTTATTATGTGACCTAAAATTTAAATATGTGAGTGGACAGTACAATAATTTCTCAAGGATTTCACCCAATGAATTTTAATACCTTTTCAATCTGATTGAAGAGTAAATTTCCAAAAAAGACAACCTACAATACCCGTTTAAAGTCGACCAGGTCGGGGCAGGAGCGTCCACACTGACTGTAAACGTATCGAGTATAATTTCTTTGATGTTTCGTTGAAAAACACTCCAAGTGGATCACTGTCGTATCGTATCTTCGCACCTACTTGCTATGCAGATATGATACGGTTATACGATACGGCATCCAGTCCACACTTGGTCGGTCAAGATGCGCGATCATGATACGATACGGTAAACTGACAGATATCTGGACACATTTTAATAAATTATGGTACCTTGCGCGAACACATCGTTTTCCCACCTCTAAGGGTGGCCTTGAGATGAAAGTTGAGGTTTGAATCCCGCTGGGAGTACTGAATACTTTTGTACTCACCCTACATGCACATGTGGATACTCTTCTTACAAATTTCACCTATGCATACCCATTAGCGTGATTAAACACACATCTCGGACAGTTATAATACGCGGTGCATAAAATTATTTTTGAGGCTCACTACAACTTTATAAAAATTTTACCAAGAATTTGGCAAATAAAGGGTGTTCTAAAACAAAATGACTAGGAAAATGTTTGTTCCAAAAAGAGATGGGGCTACTAGGAAGTGTAGGAGGTTACATAATAATGAGTTACATACTTTGTATACATCAAAAGGCATTGTTAGGTTATTCAAGTCTCGTAAATTAAGGTGGGGAGGACATACAGCGTGAATGGGAGAATCTAGAACCTTGTTCAGGGTACTGACTGGTAAGCCCTATGAGAAGAGACCAGTGGGAGGACCTAGACGCAGATGGGAGGATAACATCAGAATTGACCTGAAAGAGATAGGCTGTGATGAGATGGACTTGATAGAACTAGCTCAATATAGGGATAGGTGGCGTACTATTGTAAGTCCGGAAGTGAACCTTCGAATTACTAATACCGTAGAGTAAATAAGTAATGGGAGCAACGTATTTGTAGTAAAGTCAACCTGCATTTTTAAATTTGTTTTATTAATATTTAGAGCGTT
The DNA here is from genome assembly GCA_902141375.1 of Timema poppense. NCBI lineage: Eukaryota > Metazoa > Arthropoda > Insecta > Phasmatodea > Timematidae > Timema > Timema poppense. Next base: position 20,811 of record CABFOV010002642.1, read on the forward strand.
CTATTGGTTTTAGATTAACACGTTCATCCATGAAATGCTACTGTACCTTTGTACATTTTTTTACTAACATTTATGATCCTCTATTTATAACCAACGTACTAAATTAGATTGGTTTGTTCCGTTGTTTAATAATAAATTATATCTTTTGACGTGTTGATTACAGTCAATTTTCATCTAAGTGAAGTGTGGGTCAAAGCTATTATAGTATAAAACGTTTATTCAAGTTTTCTCCTTTCTAATAATGGAGTGAGAATACAATCATTTAATCACAATTTGAAGTAGCTCCATTGAAATGTATTGAGTAGTTTAAAATACGTTTATGAGCAAAGAGCCTTTTATTGATTTCAAAATGGGGGCTTGCTTCTTTCGAACAAGAACCTTTGCATTCTATTCTTCACAGGTTATACAAGGCTTTCACACTGGTCTCTTTCGAATATCACTTGGAATAATTGTAGGATTTAAATAGATTGGCCTACCATTATTTCTGTGTTTTAGAAACTACACATTTGTATCGTGTCAAATTGAAATCCTGTTATAGGCTATTATTTCAAAAATAGTTTTAAAATTTAATTATAACACAATATTGATGTATGCCACCAAAAACACCCTGTCGATAAAAAGTTGACAGTCATGCTACGTTATATAAAACACAAAATAAAATATGGCATTTCGTCAGAAAAACTGTGTTATTTTGGGAAACAATTAACGTATTCGTATATTACATTTTTATTTGATAAAAATACAAACTTCATAAACTGAGAGTCGTTTCAGAAAAAATTATTAAAAAACACGTTGTATAGTTATCTTATTTACCTGGCTACCTATATTTTCCATTATGAAACGAATCCCTGAATGAAGTATGTCATAGTTAATAATCAAGTAGCTGTGTGTTATAGTTTACCGTCAAACACAGGAGTTGTTTGGGCGTTGGTTCCACCAAACAATGGTGACTTGTAGGGTCAAGGTGGAACTCACAATCGAACACGTGACACACATTCCATTACAATTACTTGTGGGTGCTACTCTGATTAGCGTGTGAATATCTCGTTCCAAGGTTAACAGATTACTGTGGACAAGTATTTCAAATGGAGGACGAGTTAATCTAAATATCTAGCGTTACTTCAAGAAAAATATTTTAATATATTTCATATGATTGTAAATTGGTGGTTTTAAAACCTTATTTAAAATAAATTATTATAACCTCGGCCCCTTTAATCGAAGAAGAATACAAACCAATCTTTTCCGCTTGAAGATCACACTTAGAGTCTTAGTATACTCTTTAGTAGTTGGGAACCTAGAAAATAGCCTAACTAAAGGCTTAGTCAGCACTGGTCTTAATGGTTGCAAAGGACGCGTTGGGCCTAGACCTATTGAAAAGGGAACCTTACTTGGCCGAGAAAGAGCTGAAGTCTTCTCGAATGACTCAGTCAAATCCAAGGTGGGCACTTCATGACAAACATTTTGTGGTGAAGTTCTCCAATGCTATTACTCTTTATGGAATTTTGACAACACGAAATTAAACCAACAGTGTGATTATGTGGTTCCCAGTTAAAACTAGCTGGTGCAGATGTCTGACTCGTGCTAACCGCAGATGTGAAATTAACCTAAATCCACATCTTGCCTGGTGGTGTGGGACTTTATCATCAAACTACACTAGCATTCATTTATTATATACATATTCTAATCTAGAAACGTTTTAATAATGAAGTACAACATATAAACCAAAATTAATAGGTATATTATTATAATATGTAAATAATAAAATGTTACAGTCATGTAACTGTGATGTGATTGGGTATTGAACCTAAATTCTTTGTTTGAGAGGACAAATTGTGACATTATAGGGTGGTAGTCATAAACTCTAACTTTAAGGTGTCTGAAAGATTTAATTAATGGTCACAATTACATTGTTTATACTTACAGTGTTTCTTTAATAATATTATCACAGATATAATTTTGTTAATAGATTAATATATAGTCTAATACACTATTCGAATCGTTAAAAACAAAATAATAGATAAATCGATGGATTAATTTTTTTGTAACGTAAAAATAACAGCTCTGGAGTTTATAAATAATTATATTTTTTTATCAATCAATTGATTTACATTTCCAAATATGTCCACTATTCATAAACATATCCTGATTGTACAACAATCTATTCATACAAACTTTATCCTTGAATAATAAATGTTTCATTTCCGCTCCAATACAAACAAATAAAACATTAAAATGTGAAAAAACTCCTTTTTGTGAAAATTAGAAAAACTTTTTATTTGAAATAAATTAATCTAATATTATTATATCCGTTTTAAATAATAATATGAAACTGTGTATAATAACTACCGACACTACTATTAACATTCTATAAAATATTTTTTGGACTGGATAGAACAAGCTTTAGATGGGAATAGGTGGCGTATTTTTTAAAGTGCGGCAGTGAACTTTCGAGTTCTTAATGCCACAGCGTAATTATTTTTTGTCAACAACAAATCAATGATCTAGGATATCCTACTTTCTTGGATAATGCGTCCTTGAAAGAGCGCATGAAAGTCGATCCCTATCGCCAGATGTTTTAGAGGAGATTACGTTCTTTGAGAGCTTAAAAATATTATTAAATTAATCATTTTTATAATTATAAATGTTTAAGTATTTTTATCAAAAATTTATTTATATCAGTTTGTAAATTGTCTTTAATTTTTATGTATTTATTCCAAATTTAGCTCGTTGTTCAATTGGTACAAAAGATTCGCAGCTTTCAGCACGGCCTAAGCATTCCATCTTTGTCTCACTTGGGCTATGGTTATTGCACCTGAGTTTCTTATCACTATTATCAAAACATATGTTTCACTCCATTTTATGAGCTTATAAGTAACATAATAATAATATAACATACAAAATAAACCACTCAAACAAACATTGCACTACACAAATGTAGAATGTGTCGCCACTGCGCGATAGACCATCACTACCTCGAAATGCTCTTGTGTCAACAAATGTGGGGAAGTTTGAATTCAGAAAAGAAAGGCCAGTTTGGGATGTATAAAATGTATGCAGCTCATGGACCCAAGATTTAGTTCAAATATACATTATTTCTCAAATTGTGGTCAATCAATTGGTCCGTAGCTTTCCAGGAAGATTAGTATTAATAATGAGCTAAAGAATGTTTATCACATATAATACAAATATTTGCAATGCAAAGAATTAGGTATAAAATATCAATGATGTAACGACTTTGCTTATTTGCTAGCATGTACCTCTTGTTGCGACTCTACTGAGACTATTAATGTCGAAAGGATATAATTTCATTAAATATTTTTTATTCAATTATTTTAGTACCATTTTATGACTATAAAATATTTAAAGGAATTAAAACTTCCATTGTATGAGCTTGCTAGCGAGCTATACCGACCAAGCTGCTGCCACATTTAAAGATGATAGTGTCAACATTTGCAGATAAAGGGTGTAATATGGTCATCACAATAAACCCTACAGCCGTTAATCACAGTTTCCTAAACCGGAGCTGCTACTTCTCTATTCAAGTAGCTCCTCATTTGTCCTCATGAGGCTGAGTTTGACCTTGTTTTTAAGCCCACTGCTTCACAGTAAGATTTTGAAAGCACAGGGGATCGAGCCTGGAACCTCTGGATCTGTAGCCAGGAACTATAACCACTAGACCACAAAAGCGATAGTTGCAAGATAGTATAACTTATTTCCTGTATACCCTCATATTCCTTCTGTAAATAATAGATAGTGGAACTTATTACCCCGGCACCAAGCTACTATGAATGGCAATGCAAGCGTCCCTCAAGAGTGATTGCGGTGATTGCGACTCAGTGTCACGGGATTGTCAACTGGTGATTTACCGTGAGTCCAGAGGGTTTGGCTGCTGACGCTTGTCGGATGCTGAGACTGTCACGACCACGGCAAGGTTAGGACGTCACGTGATCTTGCACGAGGAGCCTGAGGAGGACCTCGTCAAGTCGAGGTCAGGAACTGGTCAATTGGACACTTCAGAGATGTTATCAAGCTGGAGTCCCCCCTCTTCTGAGTCTCAAATTGTGCACAACAACCGATAGGATGGTGACTGCTCTCTACCATACTTATATAAAAGTATGTCCAAATTTCGGACTGCATGCAGCTCTAGCGCTGGTTTTGGGAAACCCACGGACCCACTAAACGCCGTAGAGAAACTTAAGGAATGTGATATTTGGATATTTGACGTAGTTCAGGGAAGCCCGTACATGTGAGGCATGTGTACCAGATTTGTATTCTTACTAAACAGAGATCAATTATCAAAAAGTTGTTGAATTTGCGCAACAATATTTGCAATGTTTGAAAGCACATGCATATGAAAAACAGTTGTTTTCTCTCATTAACTGCATCCCAAAAGTTTACGTCTTACAGAACCATATTAATTGTCAACGATATTAAAATTCACTTCAGCACAAGATTTAAAGGTCAACAATCACACAAATGCTACAAATAAACGGTTGAAATGCATGGTTGTTTCCTACTTTTTTTTATATATATAGGGGTCAACTCTATTATTTTTCTAATGAAAAGTTGTGATTGGTTTCGATTAATAAAATTACAATACTGATATATTTTTAACGAGGCCCCGTCAGTATTTTCAATCTTCTTTGTGGCCCTGTGGGCAAATGAGTCCGTCACGTCTGGCCTAAGGCATATTTCTCGATATATGATATATTTACAGTGGCGAGAAGTGTGAGGTTCAAGCCCCGGCCAGTGCACAGTGAGTGGTTTGTTTTCTCCCAAATGGTTCCCCACTCTTCCTCCACTAGATCCAGTTACATTTCCTCTCAGGTATACCTCGTCCATCCCCACCTTAGTATTGTCCTTACGGGTAGTAAGATGTGGTGCAAAGATAATATATACTAGTATTATTTGTTGACAAGGCAGTAGCCAGCCACTAATTTCAGGGGAGGATCGGTGGGCCCATCCCCAAATTGCCGGAGGCTAGGGAAATTATAAATATTAAACACTTCTAGAAGCTCCCTAAATTGCTTTTTATGGTAGCACAGCCCCCTAATTTGTATGTGTACCTTAATTTTGATATTGTTTGAACCATTAAAAAAAGCCATGTATATTTTGGTGAGGTGGGGTCAAACCCTCAAAACCTCCCCTGACTACGGCCTTGTTCGTTGAGCATGCATTTTTGAACGATTTCTTGTAATTAAGTGATCAAGTAATAACTTGAATCTTAAACTAAAAGTGTCAGTAATTATCTTAACACTAATATCTTACCGATAGGCCCTGTATTTGATAGTTGAAAGCCTAATAAAAACACCTTTTGTGTCCTAGTGGTCAGAGTTACCGAGTACAGATCCATAGGTCCCGGGCCCAATCTTCGGTGCTTCCCAAATTTATCTATGAAGCAGTGCTTCTGGAACTCAGATTATGAGTACAAATTAGGACCTGTTTTAATAAATAAGTAGCAGCTCCGGTTTAGAAAACTGAGATTAACGGCTGTAGGGCTTGTTTTTCTGACCACATAACAACCTCCATCCTCAATTTGGTATCATAATTGCTAACGGTGGCGGCCGCTTGGTCGGTATAGCTTACTTACGGGTTCACATCATGGAGTTTTGTTTGGCCTTAAAATATGTTTAGGTCTAAGGCCTAAAATTATGATCAAGATATCTGTGTTGCGAATGGCCCAAAATAATGACTAATATATCTGTGTCACGTGTGTAAGAATTGAATGTGCCGGATCTAAAGCCGACCACTAAATGCTGAACCCCCTCCTTCTCCTATGGTATTGCCAACAAATATAAATATAGCCATATCCATGTAGATATGTGGGCGTGTGTTGAACTGAGCGGTAGTGATCTAAACAATGGTGATGTGAAGGTGAACCAGGTATTGGAAGGAACGTGTCGGCAGGCCTGATAATCACGCATGTCACAGAGATCAAGGCTAGAGAGGCTACATCACGTGCAATCTCACGAGACAAACTAGACCAATGCTCGGATTGGCTGCCAAGCGTGGATAATAACGAGTGCTCCACTTATGCAACGGGCCTAGTTGACTCGGCATTCCGATTAGTGTTGTAATTAGTTTCACCTTTATTAGGATTAATTGAAACACCTTAGATTAAAAGAATCACACATTCACTTATTAGGAAGATTTAATTTTATGGCTAAAACTTTGTTATAAGTTTAGATTTTGTAATATTTAATTTAAATAAATATATTTTGACATTTAAAAACAAAATGTACATTAATGTTGTAAAACATGTGACTATACGAAGTGATTGAATAAGATTTAAATTTTAATTAATCACTTTAACTATAATTATTTGAAAAATGAAGGGTGAGTAAAGTAATACATTTGGAAAACTGAGTTAGTTTATCTCCCAAGTCGGGATTCACGTATATCTACACTAATGATTTGCAAAGGTAGAATTTAGATAAAATGATATCACATTTTTGACGAAGGAGAGTAGGGAATCATTGAGGAAAAGCCTCCTATATTATACCTGACAGGTGTTCAAACCTTGACCTTCTTATCACCAGTATATCATACCAGAACAGACTGACGCTTATCTCACATGCCCATCGATGCAGTTAATCTATAGGTGTTTTTAATCATTAAGGTACTAATCCGGTCCTGAGCTCGTGAAAATAGTCTCAGCCGATGATTCTTGTGATGGTTTATACACTCTCTGCTAGTAAATTACTTTGAGCAGACTAACATTTGTTTGAAGAGCTAGTCAGTAATGTAGTTATTGTAGGATCGATAGCATGTTCAGGTCAGTGAGTCAGCCGGCCATCAAGTTCTGGGAATAGCCGCTAAACCCTGATTTTATTAGGAAGTATGTTATGGAAAATACAAACATATTTTTGTGGCCAACATTGATAACATTTTACTATATTAATAGAGTTGTTTTTCTTCTTGTTCCTTGGTCCTCCTCAACTCTTAGTGCCAGGGCCTTAACTACCACCAGGGCAGTGAGACAGTGCCCCAGGGCCCCCGAGCATAGGGGGCACCTGAGCTAGGAGGATCTCTTTTTAAAAATTTGAACGAAAGCAGACCAATGATTTAATCAAACGCATATCGTCTCAAAATATTCAACTCTCGCTGTTATTACTTGCCAATCCGTTAAAATTTTCGCTATACGAAACTATTCACTTTGCCTTTAAACCGGCCAATACATAATACGAGGCATATGACATACGATATTAATTTTGCTTTTGATATCAATATTTTTGTCTTTTATCTTAATAATCCAAAGTGTATTGTAGAAGTGTATTTTGTATGTGAGTGCATTGACACAGTATAATTGTAAAGAATAATTTGCAATAAAGTTTTATAAATATTTTACCTTAAGGCTACCGCTTACCTTAGCCATATTGCATGATTTTATATTAAATTGACTATTAACTTCATCGTATCAAAAATATCCAATAATTAACAATACACATCAAAAAGACTTATTGAAATAAAGTGGGTATGTGGAATTTAGAGGGGAAAGGGAAAAAAATAAAATAGGGGGCCCCAATACTATCTGTTGCCCCGTGGCCCCGTACGGCCCTGCTTAGCGTCCTATCACACGAAATGGTTGTTATCATGTGTCTACTAATAAAGTAGGTGGTATGGCGTCCTTCCCACGATCCTACTGTTCAGTCGTCCGATCGAAAGTTGTGTCCGACTCGTGTATCAGTGGGATGTACTCAATATAATAATTATCGACTGTCGTGTCCAGAAGTTTGGTCAGATGACTTTTAGTGGACTGTTGGCGGAGGGGGGGGGGGGGGCCTTTTCCCACGTTCTGCTAAAAGGGCCTCCGGGAGCCCCTTGGCCTGTTCNGACTAAACAGTCATCCGGAAGCCTCTGAGCTTGTCTTATCTTAATAACTCAGTTCTTGATAGTCAAAATAATAATGGAGTGTGAAGCTGACATCGATATTATATTAGTATCTTTGGCGAAGTAATATAATAATTAAATATCGTATTGGCCCGAATATAGTAAGGCCTCACTCATAATAATACCCTACATTTTTGAAGGTGTTCTACATGAAAAATGAAAGTTCTCGAATATACCTCGAGTTAAAACTCAACAAATCCGATTAGATTTTATTAGATGCTCTGAATGCTTTGGTTGGTGCACAGGCACTTCTAAACTTTACTAATTTTCTCTCCAAAGTATTTTACTGGCGTTGGAAACACGTGCAGCTTGTCCGTGATTTGTTTGTTGCACGTGCACCTCACGTTTTGCTCTTAGATTAAAATTAATACTGCAATATAAGCGCTTACGTCATCGCCAAAGACGCTTGTAAAGAAAACATTAGACTAACGATAACATTTCTATGAATTCTTGATGAAGAGATGTTTTCGGATGAGATTATTCTTTGGCGAATCGTGTCGTTTTTATAAGAATAAATTCTACTAGTTGTCGTCTGATCGCATTTGTACGACAAAAACTTGTAGGTATAAGGGAAACCGTATCGCGTGAAAGCATTCGTAGGTTGGTTGGTGGCTGCACCTACATTCTTTCCTTATTCTTTCTTTTTATTTAATTTATTGATATTTTTTACAGCCAGAATTTTGCATCGCTTGTTTTATGATTCTCTCCTCAGTCGACCCTTATCACCATAACCTTCGATAGTACCCTCTCTACGGTATTAAGACCTTGATGTCTCGTTATGTGCTCAAAGAATGTGTCCCTTATTTTACACAGTGTCCACACATGATGTCTTTCTTCTCTTGCTCGTCTTAGAAATTCTTCATGAGTCTTCCGTGTTGTCCAACAAACCATTCGTCTGGAACATCACATTTCTAAAGTTTGTATTCTTTTCTCGGCTGTCGCATCCGTATATTGCAATGCTCAAAACGAAGGTTAAAACATTACTTCCTTGTTTCCAAACTAATATTCTTGCTTGTAAACAGGCAATTTTACAAATAAATACCTTCTTGGCCTTTTGTATTCTGCATTTGATATCGTTTATAAGTGTTGATAATATCCATCAAAATTGATAGCAACATACTAGATGACTATACTTATGAATATGTGAAAGTACATCTAGTAGCTTTTCTTACTGTTAAATAAAGAACTTCCTATGAAACTAATGGTGTGTAGATATAGGTGAAGTCTTTGGCAAAATAATATGCGCTGAAGTTATCTAGTTATTTTAGTAGGCCTACAGATTTTCTAGGGTTTAACTAGTCCCTAAAATGCACCCAATACAACTCAAATGAATCTTTGCCCTTATTAGCCCTTTACTATTTCATTTGGGAGGAATTCATAATGTGACAATGCAAATAGATGATTTAGTTCTTAGTCGGGCAAGTTTTAAAATACATTAAACTTGGAGTACGCTAAAACATCTTAGGGGTTACGTAGAATTTTTAAAATATATATTTCTCGAAATGTTGGATGCAATTTAGAATATATATATTTTGTACATGTTTATTACAGAATACGTTTAGCTTGCTTTATGCACAAACAACTTTGGGTGTAAAAATTTCAAGAGAAAAGGGTTGTATACCACTGCTTTATATAAACACCACACGGACAAAACGCTCATAATGTAAAACAATTTTATACTATTTTACATATATTTTGAACCCCTAATATCAAAATATACTTTCAGATATTTCGTGGGTATTCAGGATGGGTTTTCATAAGAAGGAATTTTTTTTTTATTAAAAATAAATTAAACAAAAATATTTACACCAATATAAGACGATTGAACAGAATTAGTTTTAATTAAAAAAAACAGGTTTATTTTTCAGTTTTTGCTATAATAGTATAATTATTATGATTCCGTTCGCTTTTATGTGTCGTCTTGTTCTAGCTCTAGTGGACTCGATCCAGCCAGCCCGTCCCCTTTCCCTGCACCCCGGATAATAAGGTTTTATTTTATTGGCAGCCATGCTCTTACATGTAAACATCCACTAGGGAACATGATGGCGAACAATTGAGCAGCGTGAGGTCACAGAGTACGAACAAATGGAGAGTTTGTTGTCAGAGCGAGCTATCTCCGGCTTGAATCAGACCGATGATCACACTTCAATGCTATATTTATTAATAAAACTAAAAATTTGTCTTTCATGAGTGTTGCATGGTATCTAAACATACCTTCTTGTTCTTGGCAGCTCAGTCACATGTGTACAGTACATACAGACTGTAACCACACACAAGACTGCAAACATACCTTCTTGTTCTTGGCAGCTCAATGTGTGTCAACATGCTTTGTATCCAGTGTCGTTTGTATAAACGCATTCCATTTTAAGATCGAAAAGCTCATACTACACTACCGTTGTTTGTATGTAAGGCTTTAAGTAGATATAAAAGTAACTGAGAGCCAAATATTTATTAAAAATATAATTATTTATTCCTTCTGTATGACATGGGATCTGTAGGTGTTCGTTTTGATTATACTGTCAGTCCTTAACTATATAATATTACAAATAAAATGTAATAACATAGTAAATGTTCTTAATGTTCATAGTAAACAAAAAGGTTTGTATTTTATAAAATTTTCTCCCTGTGAGAAGCCTACACTATTGGTAGCAATAGGCATGTTTTCGCAGTTGACCTAGTATCGATGTTAACGAAATGTTTATACCCGAGACGATACCAGAGCTCGGTTTGGTAATGTTTACCTTGACCAGACTAGACAGTGTGGTTACGACGAATGAGCTGAGAATATGTGCGCCAATTTCAAAATAGCTTTACTCCTTATGCTAAATTTAAACAAGTATAACTTCGTAAGCAATCAATTTTAAGTGACACAATATGTCAATTCAAATGGACAGTAATTACTATCTATAAATAAATGACAGTACGTAGGTACCTACTTAAAAACCGTTTAGCTACGGATATTATTACGGATTATTATTTTATGATCTAGCCCTATTTACTTTTACACACGTACTTTTTGTTTTCTTAGGGTTATTTTTGGGAAAATAATTAGCTTGATATGTTGTGTAAATATTAGGACTAGTCAAAATAAGCATCATTCTAACTAAGAATAAAATTAAATAATTCATTTTACATCAATTTGCAGTACATGAAGGTTTACATCAATTAACCTACCAGCTGTTGGATAAACTCTACCTCAACCACCATTTTGGTTTACTAAACCAACTCAAAGTCGTTTTCGCTCTCCACCTTGGTCAGAACCACTCAATACCAAGACGTAGCCAAGTGAATCATGAAACCTCACCTAGTGGTTAATCACAAACCCCTCCCCCCCCCCACCCCC
>CABFOV010002642.1:32242-52824 GCA_902141375.1 Timema poppense
CTAAATTAGACGCTCTAAGTTGCGTGTCAAGCTTCGTATCCGATTTCAACAGCACCGAGGATCATTCTCTTTCCTGCCGGCCACACGCTTCCTTCACTCGCTGTTTAGAAAAGGTTACAAAGCCAAGGTGAAACGTAAATGCTGCGATAGTCGGATCATTTTGAGACGATGTTCAACAAAGGGGTCTTTATTTTTTTAAATATATCTAATTTTTTGCAGGGAATGGAACAGGACCGGTAAAATGTCAGATTCCTGACGTGTCTCTTGTAGCTTTATCGAGGTGGAACGATCAATTTTTGTTTTTTTCCCATCGAAAGGAGGAGGAGTATCGGTGTTCAGTCACGATGATGATCGAAGGTCACCTGATGGGGGTCTCGTGTTCTGATCAACAATGGCGCAACCAGAATGCTGACACCCAATAACATTGTAACTGTCCTATACATCGGTTTAGCTAAGGGTGCCACCTACTATCCTCACATTGCAGCTGATCCAATGGGATTGGAAGTTTTGGAGCTTCAAAACCATTAAAACAACCCTCAAATATCGTAAAGTAGTGTGGGATGACACTTATATAATTTACTTAATTGTACGTAAAGAACTAGATTTATTTTACTAGCCATCTTCCTTTGTTCCAGAACTGCAACATTTCGCATGAAGCATCCTTCAAAACGAGATAAATTCTACTTTTTGTGCATTTAAAAAGAAGTTTATTAACTTTATAGGGACATTTTGATAACATTTGACTTAACTTTGAGCTGAGCCATACTTTTATAAAAGAAACATTTCTTAAATACACGGGATCTTTGAGTCTCACTTAAGCTATTAGGCCTAGTTAGGTATTTTGTGTTAATATTATGCTTGTCATATATTTATATATGCACTGCATTTTACAACTGATACACGCTATCTGAATTTAATAATGTTAATGAGGTAGGGTCCAGGAAGGTAGCATTTTGAGGAAATGTACTTCTTTGGAGTGGATCAAGAATGAATAATCAGACAAGGAGAAGCTATCTCCATTACACCCAGGTGCGTTACGAACTTCAACACAATAATCGATTAACAAACCAGCAAATCAGAATCTACGAGTGTGACACGTGTCCACAAATATTTTTCCACAAAATTAAACTGTCATCTTTTCAGAGATAAGGTGGGAATAGCCTTACCTTATATGACGAAAACCAGTTTAGGATGTTCAAAAGCAAGGTTCTTAGGAAGATATTTGGTCCAAAAAGTTATGAGGCATCTGGGGAATGGAGGAGTTTACATAATGATGAGTTACATTCCCTGTATTCATCACAAGACATTGTTAAGATAATCACGTCTCGTAGACAAGCAGCGTGAATGGGAGATTATAGAACCTTGTTCAGGGTACTCACTGGTAAACCCGATGGGAAGAGACTATTGGGAAGACATAGACAGAGATGATGGAAGGATAACATTAGAATGGACCTGAAAGAGATAGGATGTAATGAGGTGGACTGGATATAACTAGATTAAGACAAGGTTAGGGGGCGTACTTTTGTAAGTGAACTTTCGAGATTATAATGCCGTAGAGTAATAAACATGGAAATAAATATTAAAAATATATGTGTATTTTATTTTTAGTTATATTTCATTATTTTAATACATGTACAATAAAATATAATACTATATTTTTGTTAAGTTTTATAACATGATATACTATGTCAGTCTATGAAATGAAAAGAATAAAATGTCGATGTTTTAAAAACTTTCACATATAATTTCATATCAATATTATAATATTTATTAGGTAGATATATTTGAAACTTTGAAACATTTATGGTATTAAAAGTAGCTAACCTAATGAAAAGAATTGTAAAATTGATTCTATGACTAAACCATAGGCACTAGGATATAATCTAAATACTGTATTTTATGGGAAAATATTTTTTGTAGAGGTAGTCTAGGTTATTTTATCAAGAATATAATTTTACAAACACGAGCTCGTCATCATTTAATAAAATATGTGTGGCAAACTCTTTAATTTCTAAATGTATATAAATATACTTAGCATGTATACGTAAACTCGCTTTGCCCAGTGCGTTTTCTTTGCAAGTGGATGTAAACTAATGTAATTCCAGAGCCGTTTTTTGATAGGCCTTACCGTTTAGCCACAAGATATCTCCAAAGAAAGGTCCGCACCTACTTTAGAGTTTCTCCACCATTGTGAATTTTTTTTTCAGGAGTTAAAATTTTTTTTTTTTTACCTTTTTTGGAATTTTCCTGTCGGTTACAGGCTAAAAGCTATAAGCTATTCGAATTTCAAGTTTTTAGCTTATCTGGAAGTGGGTAAACATTAATGTCAGTGAGTGAGTCAGCCATGTGGCTTTATAGTAGTATAATTTAGATATATGTACTGTACATATGTAAATGTATATACTCATTTATATTTATAAAAATATATGTACATACATTTATATACATATAATTACACATAATTTATGTATAAACATATATGCCAACATATACATATATACACATTTATATATACATATATGCACACATATACATGTATACACATTTATATACAGCAACATATTTATAAAAATATGTATATTTGTAATCATTAAAATAGTTATTAGTCTTCCTAACGTTTCTCTTAGAATTTCAAACTGAGGTTAGAGCTAGGATTCCCCAATAACCCACAGAGCGGCTAGGAGACTCATTAGTACACAACTAAACAAACCACAGCGAAGATAGGGCATTCATTAACACCTTGCTACCCTAAAGTAGATCTATTACATATTGGTTAATGCAGAGTCCATGATGGACGTGTGATATCGTTAACATAGCCATGGTTGGTTTATTACCAGAAAGCTGACAATTAGCAATTTTACTACTTACTCTGAGGAGTGTGTTTAGACTGTAGTGTACACCCATTGTAATTGTTTGCTGTAAAAAGTAAAAGTGAGCACTGAGAGAGATGGCTGGAGTGTAAGGGTGCGCAGTTTTTACTCTGAGATCAGTAAAAGACTAACAGTCCCACGTTTCGTGACGATAAGTTCCACAGTTTAGATGCTGTAATTGTTATTTAACCAGTTTGTTCATGATCCAAAGTAGGTACAATCAGGATAATGGAGACCAATCATCAGCTCGTTTGTTCCATGAGTTGGTGTTTCCTCACACTTCCAATCTGCCGACATGAAAATACCCAAACAGAGGTGGCCAAAGTTTCAGGGATCTGCCTAGAGGAGCGTCAAGACGCCCTACAGGCGTTCAGACATCTGGCGCTATTTAACAAGTGGTTTGTTATATTTAATTGAAGTGAATTTCTAAAAGGAAAATTTCTAATTTTTATCAAAATTAACTCTTTTTCCATATTTAAGTACTACCATAGAAGAGGTATATTCCATGCAAAAATGCTACTTCCACCTGGCTTCTCTATATTTTATCTTTGAGCATTGCATTTTATATTTATCATGCGAATAAAAATAGTTTTTATATTCATCCTGTAGAATTTACATTTGTGAATATATCGCATTTTCAAATATGAGCGACCCAAATACAACTCACGCCAAAATAGAAGTGAAAATATCAATATATACATATAATACTAAAAACCTTATATTTCAAATTTTAAATTTAAAAAAATTCATTAGAAGAGTAGCTTTGCATGTTTTATATTAATTTTAACGCAAAATATCGCATTTATAGGATAAACATGTATCTATATTTTATTTCCTCTAACCAGTAGAGTTCATATTTATCAGGTAATGAGATAAATTATTATTGAGAATTGTTTTAATGGCTGTGAGTGTGTTATGTTAGAATGAGACTAGGGGCCTGTTTCATATTCAGATTGATTACTTCTCAACTGTGGTGCTATACTAAATGCAAGATGAAACTGGGCCATTCCATTTTGATTTAGGTAGGTGTCATCATGTATTTAGTATAGTGCCACACTTGAAGCGATAAACTATTTCTCGGTCTTAAATAGTATTAAATAACACAAGGCATAAAACGTTGTAAAAGATTTAGTGTGGTTTTACTTATTTGTCAGGTATCTATCTGCTTGTAACATGCAGAGTTCTTTAAATACCATATAAAATATCCCTTTTTCTTCTTCTGATATTGCAGATCGGAGAAGCGAACCCATTACAGGAGAAGTTTATTTTTATAAATATCCTCTTATTTAATACTGCAAGTCCAAGTATATTCCCTTCAAAGTACATTTTAATATAATATTTATAATTGTATAAACAAAGAGATATCAGGATCAACATAGGAGTAGTGAGTAGTATTGCTAAATACTACGTAGTCTTTAGAAGAACTATTCTGCTAAAACCACTTGTGAAAAAATGCTCTTGACCATGTAATACTCATAGCAAAAAAAAATAAAAAATAACTTTGCCACTGAAACAATAACATCAAAAAAACCATACTAAAACTAAAATTACACTAATATTAATGAACCTCGTGCTCGTGTACCACCCGCAACATTCGGGGATCCACCCATTGTGTACAGCTCCCAGATAATTTGTCGTGAAGGAGAAATGATGACAGTACGGGAATACTACATGACCTTGTATTTTCGGCACCATTCACACTGTTTCCATGTCGTCTTTTTGATGAGGTTATGGAAGAAGGTTATTTAAGAATGTATTAAATTGAAGGTAATGTGATTTTGATAGCTGTGTAGGTTATCTTACAGTTGTCGCTGGAAATAAAGACTGAAGGCTGTTCCTGTTATGTCATAACACTGCTACATGCTTGCTCCTTCATATTATAATAAATGAGATGTTGAAATTGTTGGGAACGATGCTATCTCAAATAGTCTAAGAGGGAATTTAGATTAAAAACATTTATTCTCATGAAAACTATTTCTCGTGACTAGATTTATAGGTGATTAACGTGAGTGGAGTCATTAACATCTGGATTCTCATTTAGCAAGGGAACTGATTAGCATCTTGGTAGGTATAATACTAAAATATAATTTTTTGTTGCTGAATATTTGAAGCTAAGTTTAACTACTAGACTAAAATTATATACATTAATATATTTATAATAATATTATAGTCATAGATTGAAATCATATTAGATACTTCGCCCTAGTTCTGCGCCTTCCTCTTTAGCACTTTGGTCAAAATCGTTTCATTTTATTATGTAAGGCATTTACCAGAATAATTTTCAACTCAGCGCTTCTTTATTTCTGTTTAAAATTACTCTGTCTATTTTTATCTAACCTAACGTAGACCAATCTCACTTTTGCACATATTGATTATTACTTACACGCCAAAAGTTTATTTCCGCATCAGTTATTAATGCCCCGTGGCATCAATTCTTATATTCCTTGATACATTTCCAATAATAATAGTCAATTGATTGCTTTTTATTTACCCGAGAACATTCTTATATACTAAAACAAGCCTACCCTAAAAGTTTATATTGTTTTCATATCTTATTTATAAATAACTTAATGGCCATGGTGTACAGAATATTAAGTTATTGTCCACAAATGAAATATCTGATGAAATGGGCGCTAAGAAGGGAATTTGTACACAAATGAGAGACAAAAGACAAATTTACGGGGGCGTGGAAATGGCGCGTCAACGCATTAATTATGATTTTAAAATTAAAATATGTCTGTGGTATTTTAGTCTCCTTTGCGTATAACATACATTTTGACCAGAATAGCCCAGAGGCTCGTCAGTGTATTACTTTAAACGTGTATATAATAACTTCCACAAGAAGCCATCTTAAAAATGTAAAATTTGTATCTGTTAATTGACAGACTTTAAAGTGGGATGGGAAGTATTGCGAGTTAATGGCTGTATTTTTTGCAGGTTTTTAAAGCAAAGCATATTTTCCGACAAAATAAATCACATATTTCACAAGTAGACGCAATTATAGAGTTTAATTTTCCTTGCCTGAGTAATCTCAAAAATTCTTGATTTCCTGTTAAGGATGTTCTATAATTTGATGATAGTTTTTATTTTTATTCAATAAGTTTCTCATCCACTGTTAATATGATTGTGACATATATTTAACATGTATTGAGATTACTAGGTACCTGTAAAAAAAATTAAACTCTATGTTTTTACTGGAGTAATACTTGATCAATTTTTGTCCAAACAAATTTATTGCTGTGAAAACTGCTCGTGTTCATTTGCATCCCACCTTAAGTTAGAGTGCTAGTGAGCGTGAGTTTAGGGCAGTATTTTGGAAGTTTTTATAGCATAAATATTTTTGGGCCAAAATAAATCAAATATTACTTATAGAGAAACATAGAGTTTAGTTTTATGCACATGCTAATGTCAACAGTTCTTGAATATCTGTCAAAGGTGTCCTGGAAATTAATGACAACTTTTTCTCTTTATTTAAAAAGTTTGTAACCAAATGCCGCTATGTTAATGACAGATATTCAAGAACTGTTGAGATAAGAATATGCAGAAAACTGAACTCTATGTTTCTATTAAAAGAAATATTTGATTTATTTTGGCCAAAACATTTTTATGCTATAACAACTGCAAAATTAATGCACTAAGCTCACGCCCACTAGCACCCCACCTTAAATATGGAGCATTAAAAAAAGATCGTCATTTAAAGTGTATAATTCTTAAGATTATAATTTGGAGGTATTAAAATATAAAAATTATCACTAATTTTTTAGTTTGGCAAAAAAGGACAAACATATATATATTAGCAATGAGTATTACTACCCATTTGGGTTATACGCCTATGTACTAATTACACTAATGGGTTAATGTCTAGGAAGGCTTAGCTTAGAGGAAATGAGCCCGCATTTGAGTGTAAGGAGAGTGAGAAATCATTTAAGAAAATCACCCTCAGTGCACCCTATCGGGATCGAACCCTAATCTCCCCGTTTCTGGCAGTCTAGTCCAACACTAATGTAGCGCGTTAGAGCACGAAGCCACCAAAGCGTGCGACAAACACATATTGTTGATTTTTTAATGCGAACTAGCGACCCGTCAATCACGTTCGTAGAGCCATTATATAATCAATTTATAATCATTAAAAGCAGCATCGAGGGGCACGTGGGCGAAATGTAAAGCTCATCTAGTCTGGTTTGCCTGTGACGGGGAGTTCAATCAGGGGCGTCCAATGAAATATAGGCTATTATGTAGGGGGTGGACAGTGAATTTACCAACTCTAACTTTCTGAAATTAGAAACATTCCCAGGTGACCAGGTTACAAAGGCAACGTTTAGAACACTTGAGGATTTGGGAGTATTGAATACCCCTCAATTAATAGGGGGTTACCAGGGGATTATACCTAAGGAAAATTGTATAATTTTATGCAATACTCGAGGTTTTAGGCAAATTTATTGTTAAAGATATATGTAAATGTGAATTTTCCGAGCTACAAACGTAATTTTGTTTTAACATTCACCATCATTGCTTATAGGAAAACTAACAAGTTTTGTTTCGTACCGGTCTTTATCAAGTGATCAACATAAAACATTAGCTATCCTTTTTCAGTCAACTATTGTATATAAGTAGTAGCGTCCTTAAAACTAGTAGGCAGTGACAATGGTGCTACTAGACAACTTGATTAACTAAGATATCTGTACAATATACTACACAAGGTATATTCTTTATGTTTGATGAAATAATGAAGTTGGAAACATTTTAGGAATAGGAGTCGACCGTTGGGAATTTTTAAATTTTCTGTGGAAGTCCGCGGTAAAGAACTTTCATAATCGAGAGTATTGTGGGGAATAGTAATTCTAGAATTTCCCAACTCAAGATCTTGACTCTCCGCAAAATTCTCAACTTTCAATATTTTCCCCAAAAATGTAGGAGGTGACATTCCCCTTATCCCATCTAGCCCCCAGCGCGATGCCTCTGAGGTCAGGACTCGATTCCTGGTGGCTGGCTATTTCGAAGCTAGTTTTAACAAATGCTTTACCAATTCCTCTCCACGAAAATGTGTATAAATTACTTTATAAGTTTTTAATTCATCACCCTATCTGTGCTATTAAGTCACGTTGTAAAAAATAAAAATAAAAATTGTGGGATCGCAATGCTTTCTGGGTAACAAAGAGTTTCGATGCTTCGAGAACATTGACTGGTGTTCAAACCTGCAGACGCCGCCGGTCTAGACTAACATTTCAGTAGCAGCGCTTACTGTCCAGCTATTAAATAACCGGTTAAGTTACTCCAATTAACGAAAGTAGTATCACTGGTCGGGTATTGAAGGCCACATGTTTTGATTGCTAACTGTCAACAATAACAATAATTGCACTCACGTGTGGACTAAACATTTCCAGCTGGAAGCTACCCACTCTATGACCTCTCTATCAAAAGGTCTTAAAACGGTTTTCTAATATTTCCTTTTGTTCAGCTTAGTTTCCCTTTTTTATCTATAATTTCTGTTATTACCAGCAATAGAAATAGTGTTGTATAATATAATTACAATGACCTCTAAAACATTAGATTTGGTATGTATTTGACTGTTTAGAATCTCCTTCCTATAGTGCTTACATTTTTCTAAGTGACACAATAATTGTTTGTCTGTTGATTGATAGCTTATTTAAACGAATAAATGTTATATTTTTATCAACTAGTTGATACAAGATTTGAAAGGAATTTAAATTGCGTAGCTTCAAATTAATAACTTTAAGAACTTTATACAATATACATACTCCATATAACGTAATGTATCATATACCATCAAATACATTAAATTTTTCTTTTCAATAAAAATATATAAATGATTAATTAAAGTTCGTTAATTCGAGAGGAAAAAATAATATTGATGGGTTTTTTTTAATTTTCGCTTCAACTACATACACATATTCATTTTAATAAAGCGTTTTATATTATGTTAAGTGAACTTAAAGGTGTGTTTTATAGTTAAAGATACAGCTTTATCTTTCTAATATTGAACTATCTTTAGTATAGTAACTAAATTGAATTTAACCGCATTTGTTCTTACGCAACACTCCTGAAGTCAACAATAATATCAAAACAATCTTCAATGTGGACACAGACTAAACGTAAATATCATCGATAGTCTGTTTCGCCGTAGATGAGATCTGCGTTAGTATATGGGCTGGGTGTACTGAGAGAATTAATTCCTAAATTGATTTGCTTTCTCCTGTCACGCAAATGCGGGTATATTTACTCCCTGAATCATATTTACTCTTCCTTACCTCATTTGCGTGGTTAAATGTGGATTCACTAGCCAGTTAGTAAGATGTTGTGCAAAATATCATTTCTTAAAAAACTTGAAATTAGGTTAAACAAGCGGGATTATTTTAACGATATAATTGTAATTTAATGGAAGTGATGATCAATTACATCTAAAGTTTAGTGTCAATTTAAAATGTTACACTGTAGCTCATTTATTGCATTTGATTGTTTATTATTGATCTAATTATTGTAATAATGAAAAGTAAGTTTTGTTACACTCTCACGATAATGACATAGATATTATGAACATTAACTTTTGAGATTGTGAAATGTATTATAGTAAATACTAATATTTGAGATCTTCACTTAGTAGAACTGTATTGATATATACTGGTTTTCTTCTGAGTAATTGTGTAAATGAAAGTTGACATCGAGACTGGTGTAAAAACCTCGTCGTATTATTGTATTCTTCATTCCATTGTTTGTCTGTTTTCACCCGAATGTCACCTGTAGTTAACGCTGCACAATCATACAATACACGACATACTAGTTTCTAGAAACAATGCAATTTAAAGGTCTTCTTCCAATGTAACAGAAAGTTTGGGTGACCTCGTCATCTGTCTTGGGTCCCAAAAGGAGGATAAACATACTCCTGACCTACATTCTAAGACCAAATGTATTAGGAATGTCCTATAGTGCTAGCCTGGGTACCTGTGCACTCAAAATAGCTGCACTAAAAAGATTGGACATTTCGCTTTCCAGCATGGATAATAGAATTTATTAGCTCTCTTAAAGTATTATTTTCCCCACGATTCCTACCACGACTGCTATAAGCACACAGGAGCAACTCACTGGTGATCGCTGAGGTTATAGTGATAGCTAAGGCCATAATAACAGTATGTCCTCTATAGTGATCGCTGAGGCCATAATAACAGTATGTCCTCTATAGTCGCGGGCTATATTCCTGGTATGGTTAAAACATTTATCATTGGGGAAATGATTGTTTCCCCTTTCACAGTGATAAATTAACGGATGGAGGCTAGATGTTATTTCTGTTTTTGAATAAATTATAATTAGGTTGTATAGGTCCTTTTGACACAGTGAGGTCATTAGGACTGCTAGAATAAAGATACAATAGTTTATGAATTATGAGTTGAAATAATCATTCGGTTCAGAAAGTGCACGTTAAATACCACAAACAAATAAAATTAAATATCTTCAATGTAAATATTTATCTATTCCATTTTACTATCTCTCAACAGAGACATATTTCTGGGTGTAGAGGGAATGTTTGACCAGGAGTGCCAGAAACGACTACCTCTGCTACAATAGCAGACCTCTCAGATGAAATGCTGCAGGTATGCCATGGTATGAGATCACGCAAGGTTCATATACATCATCCTGAACCCTCGCTTTACCCTGCAATCCTTCTTCCTCTCATCATCATCATCATTCCACTCCGTCTACTCGCTCGATAGATGGAGGGGTCCTGATGATGAGAGGATATATCTCCCGAGCAGGGGTGCACAACCATTCCAGTGGCACTTGGGTCAATATAAAATATTATTTGAGTTTCATTTTATATATTTTTAAATATTTTGACATGTTTATATATTTCAGGTGATTTTACGTAAAACTACCTACTTTGTGATTATTTAATATATTTTTCAATAATAATTATCGAAAATTTGTTGATTATTTAAACATTGTTTGATTTGGTTTGGCTCTCATAAATCAGCTTAAAGGAATTTTTCAATTAACTATTGAAAAGGGTAAAATCCAGCTCGGGTAGTAAAGTGTTTTTACACTAAGTACAGGCCTTCTCTTCTCACAATGAATCTTTTGATGCATTTTTTTAAAATAATTTAGCAAATAGATAAGTAATTTTGGTCTGGAACCTCCCTCCCTTCCAAAACACTAGTCCAACGACTTATATTATTATCTTGTAATATCTCCAAGTGATTTTAGTTTCACATGAGCAGTTGAAAGTGAAAGTCTAACAATAAGCTACCATAAGATATTTTATTTTGTTCACCGTGAACCCAGGTGAGTCTTGATGAATACAAAATTAAAATAATGGTCTGGAATCAATGACTCCTTCAAAACCGGCATTAAAGTTATAATGTGTCAAGCTTGCAACAAAAATATGGGTCGTTCCATTAAAATCACAATTGGAGCAACATGTGCGGTGCACACTTTGTACGTAAAAAAATCTGAGTATTTCGAAGAATCTTTTTTTTAAACAAAGATGCGGGTGCTTTCCTTCCAGTTAAAGAAACTAATTCTTTTAAGGACTTGTGTAGTGCAATGATCGCTGAGAACATTCCATGTTTTATATTCCAAAGGCCTGAATTTGCATCCTCCTTGTGACACTAATGAAAGCGACAAATTCCTGATCAATAAATACCCAGAAAGAATTATCTGCAAATATATACTATGAAGAAACAATGGAAAGGATTATAGACTACATGGGAAATGCCTTCATATGGGTCGCTGTGGATGGAGTCACGGTTGTTTAGGGCAGTTTTGTTGTGAACCTTGTGGTAGGTAAGATAGATCCTAAGGATATTTCCAAACCATATTTTATTTACTGAGAAGTGCTGGAACATACGTATCATGTTATAAGATTCGTGAATGATGAATTGAAAGTGAGTGATCTAGGTGAGCTCACGTAGAGAAGGCCCTGCCTGGTGTTATATTTGGATGGCACGGCATATATAATGAGAATCACAAGTGCTATGGAGTTGTTATATCCTGATATGATCCATCTTACAAGTTTGGCTCATGGACTGGACTACATCGTGTTGTGGAATACATTAGAGTCCAGTTCTTCCAAATGAATAGATTAATTTCTGTGACAAAAAAATAAACCTATTTGTGAAAGTACCACATAAAGTCAGAACTTACTAACTCTTGTTTGATGGGCCGTTGCCTCTGCAATTAGTTCTATCAAGCTGAAGAGCGTGGATAAAACAGCAAACTTCTATGAACAATTTGGAGATGTGACTTTTACTGCACGAACATAGTACTATATATAAATATCTTAGTAGCCATTACAATAAAACACATTTTTTCGGTATATTACAATATAATACATTTTTAGTCAATAATGATATTTTATCGAAAGTTTCTAAAATAAAGAATAAAAATTTATACAATGACTTTGTTTCCAAAATCTTTGGCTACTTTGTTTTAGTCTTTAGTGCATTAGAAATATATTCTGGATTCCTTATTTTCATTGCTCTAGTGTGTTTAGGATCTATTGGCTCTGGAAATGTGCAATTTTAATAAAATCTAGTTAATTTTGATTCCATATTATTTTCCAAAAATCATATTTTTCTAAACTTTCGACTACCATACTTTTTTTTTATTATACGACCAGTATACAGTGTTTTCGTTGGGTGATGTGAAGATAATAATAATTATATTAATGTAAAGATGCTAAATAGATCCTATTAATATCATAATAATACGTGTAATGTCCATTTAATATTACTAGTCTCAGTAAGTTAATTAGAGAAATTAGAAATAGAAAAGGATGAGGGAAAGAATGTTGGGATAAAATCTTATTCCAGGGACGGGGAGGGAGTTTTGTTAAGATCTCAGTATTTGAATCTGTAAAGTCGAATTCATTTAATAATTTTAAAATTTAAAATTTTTAAAAGCTTGGCCTTGGCGTGAAAATGAACATTTATTTTGTAATGTGTTGCTTTGAGGGGACTTTTATTCAGCGCTGATTCAAGTCAGGTTTATTTGAGGTAATTGGGTGTGTGATGTGTACACTTCCTTTTTTCCAAGACTAGTCCGGTTTGCTCAGGACTGATGTTGTTGAGACAGGCTCTATCCAACTAGTCCAAGGATATAGCATATCTTGTACAATTTGTTCCTTAAATACTTGATGTTTGTTCACTTTTGTGAAATAAAATTCACCTAAACCATGAATTTATACTATATTTATTGAACATAACCTATGCAATTCACAATATTAAACAACGCTTTGAGACACATGGGGAAGACAAAAAAATATTTAAATTCCTTGCTGGAACTACCTATTTTGTTTATTATCAATTATAATATTATTGAATTCTACCAGCACTCGTATAGTTGTTTTACAGTAAATAGGTAACATTTTTAGGGCTCTTCAAAATATTTTATGTCCTCAAAAAATGCAGGTTTGACGCCCTTTTGGAGGCTCAGTCCTACCCTGGTCTACTTTACGAATAGCATATAGTTTCCGAACAATTATAAAGGCTACGCTGACCCCAAAAAGTGAATTACTATTGAAGCATAAAATTAATTGTGTTTTTTTTAGAAAAATATTCAAACTTTAATACAAAATAAATTTAAATAATTTAATACTTTGTGTGTTGAGAGTCATCATAAGTCAACTTGCGCAACATTCCAATTTAATCCAAATTTGGTAATGGATATTATTTTATCACAGCTATGCTTTTATCATTATATTATTTTTTTAACATTTATATAAAGTGGTTTATCATATTTAACGTAATATATTAATCTTTATATTTTAACTGACATTTTAGCTATGTTGATAGCACTTGTGCTTACTATGCTAGGGGTCTCGGTTTCTATACCAGGTAGTAGTTAATTTAACTTTAGTAAACTGTTATTTATGTCATAGTTAAGAGCTAGTTTGTAAGTCATGTGCGTATATAATCCTTGTTTTCATAAATTGCACATTAAAATTCCCTTTGAAAAAATATTTTAAATGATATATTTTATGAAATAATATTGATGTATGTTCACTTTCTAGCATGCAAAGATTTTTTTAAGAAAAAAAAATACATCTGAAATATTCTAACTGGTCCTCTGGACAAGTTTCAAGGCCATTAGTGTTGTCCTGTCAAACGAACAATAGGATTACTGCCAACTGAGTCTTGGGTTCCACCGATAAATTTTACCTCTCTCTTGGCTCGATTAGGTGGGGTGGTGGTTTCCTCCCCTATCTTGTAATAAACCTACATTTATGTAACTAATGACCGATTTCTAGTCGAGAGAATAGGTTTACGTGGTTAAAAATAGTATATTTGTAAATTACCCACAAAACTTAAGATGGTACATTCTTTTAATACAACCATTTTCAAAAATGCTTTTTTTGAGTTAATTTTAAGAATATATGCATACAAAATTAATTTTATAGTTCAATATCAATTTAGAAAAGTGTCCATACAGTCATAATAAAAAAAATCAAAAATACATCATTATTGGTTCATTTAGAATTTCGGTCGCAAATCAATCATTTTTACTGTGTATTATTAGCTATGCGACCGCACCTTATGATGTTATTTTAAAATACAATTGACTGGATTAATAAAAACTACCGTTTAACCGTATAGTGAACTATATACGTTTGATATATTTTAATTAGAGAACAAGTGAGATAGCTTGTTTATTCCTTTTGAGAAGTAAAGGAGTCAGCTTCTTGTCGTGAAAGAATAAACATATATTCTTAGTGCATTTTTATGTTTGTACTCACGCGAACCGATGGGCATATGGCCTATTATGTCTAGTCTGGTATTCTGGGGACTGGTAGGTCGGGGTTGTAATCCAGACTAGGTGTTTAGAGCGTTGTTTCTACCACCATCCCTCTAAGCAGATGCTAGGTATATTTCTTCTAACCTCTAGTTTTATCATCCTTACCCCATTAGTGGGGTTAGAACTCCTCAGCCGAACGAGTAGTTAGAGGCATATGCTATGTTTTAGCTTATAAATGTGTAATCCAAAAAGAGCCCACTGTTTACTATTCCTCTTGGAACTGTGGGAGATAACAAGATCACACAGAGCACTGTTCCTCCTGAAATACAGTCGATCTCCACCATGGAGCGGAAACGGCTCCATCCAACCACCCACATCTTGACTAGGGAGAGCAGAAGGAGGATAACTGCAAGAGACTGATATTTAATACTCTGTAAGGACTAGGGGGAAGGGGTAGGACTAATTAACCCTCATTACAGAGGTTCTATCTCCTCGCTAAATCACTTCCCCCGGCACCACTCACTGGAGGATAATTAATGGAGCAAGGTGAAGCTGTCACAGTTAAAGAGGATGGATTATTGTAAGGAGTGCTCTTGAAGAGAGGTCACTTCCGTCACTATTATGTTTCCCTGTTACTTGTCAAGGTGTCCTCTGCACTCGGGAGTGTGGGACACATTACAGTGTGTTCAGGAATACCTCATGGCCGTTTGAAGAAGACTGTTCACAGCACCTTTCAGCTAACACCTGAGTTTATTGGTCGGGGCCAAAGTTTCTACAGCACACACTTGGAACGTACAATACAATCTTACCACCATTGTGTGTTGGTGTCTGTCTCCATTTTGTGCAAGAACGTGGATATGAGCGTGTCTACCGTCTTATTTATTTGACCAAGTGAAATCAAATATATTCTTTCATAACAGTAAATAAAATATGTTCAGAAGCAATTTATACTTTTTAGTTTATATAAGGGAATATTTTCTAAGTACTCAGTTATTAAAGTGTTTAAGTATGAGTTTGTGTCAAACACTCAATATTATTAGTGTTTATTGTCAGTAATAATAAGTCTGCTCCCCCTCACTTACTAAAGCAATGGCATCAGAAACTCGAGGATTCATTGCCGCCCTTACAAAACTTCCCCACCTACCCCTATCTTGTGTTGGTTCTATCCAGCCTACCTCATTACACCCTATTTCTTTTAGGTCTATTCTGATGTTATCCTCCCATCTGCGCCTAGATGTTCCCATTGGATTTGCCAGTCAGTTAACTGAGAAAGGTTCTGGAATCATCCATTCACGATGCATGTCCTGCCCACCGTAATCTACGAGAGTTGACTATCTTGATAGTGTCTTGTGACGAGTTCAGGGTATGTAACGCCTCATTATGTAACCTACCCCATTCCCTATTAGCCACATCAATTTTTGGAGCAAATGTCTTCTTAAGCAGCACCTTGTTTCCGGACACTCTAAATTTGATTTCTTCATGTAAGGTTTCATAACCATAAAGAACAACCATTAAAGTTACTTTTTTAAAGTTTGAATCTAGTAATTTATTACTATCCGACATTTTTTAAACACAGAATAATATCAATTATATTTAGCTAATTTAATTTCGATTCGTAGTAAAGCTAATATTCTTAACTAATGTGTCATGATTTTAATTTCTTTATCAACATACTTCTCTCCCACTTGCTATGCAAGAGCCCAAAACCGACTAATTCGCGAATTGTCTGGATTCCTCGAACATTGGACTGTTGTTCCGGCCTAATCGTGAACTATTATTGTGGGAAACATGAATTATTCACGGTGTGGCCAGTCAAAGTACGAAGTGAGCACGACTGCCTGGCCGGTGCCAGGCCAGTACCTGGAGTGTCCCCTAATTTACGGGGTTGAGATAAGTTGAAACAGTCATGTTTGCTGCCAGTTCCACATTGTTTTGTTCATTGTAGTCTCAGGTCTGTTACTGAGGCAAAAATATCTGTCATCGGGGTATTTTAGTACCACGTCTTACTACCCATTGCAGTTGTAAGCATATGTACTAATTACTATAATGTGTTAGAGAATAGAAAAGTTGAATTTAAAACAAGTGTTCCAACATTTGTGGGGAAGGAAACTGAAAAAATTAGGGGATTGTTAATTATTCATATATAATGTCATTTTGTAACTATTACGACCTAACCTAACCTAACCTATCCTAAATGAGATTAACAGAGCATGTATTATATTGTAAAAGTAATCATTATAATAATATAGCTTTATTTTGGCCAGCTTATTACGGCCATAGCTGGCCAGCCAAATTCCAATCCACCGTTAAATTATTATATATTTCGTAGCCTGGCTGGACTTCAAACCTTGGCCACGAATTATTAAAATATATAAATAATTTATGAATTGAGACCGATCATTTAAAAAATCTTATGGCAGTCAGAATAAGGGTGATTAAAATTAGTATATTTGCAGTATTTTTACTTTTTCATATAAAATCGAGAACATTTTCAAACTCATGCTTTTTTCTTTTTATGTGAACCCGAACTAAAAAATTTGATTTTACCATTCTGTAGGTTTTGTAGGTATTGTTATAGGTGTTGAAAGAGGTCAATAGCCTTTGATTTCTTCAAGACATCAGAAAGTACACTCTATTTTACCATTCTGTAGGTTTTGTAGGTATTGTTATAGGTGTTGAAAGAGGTCAACCGCCTTTGATTTCTTCAAGACATCTGAAAGTACACTCTATTTTACCATTCTGTAGGTTTTGTAGGTATTGTTATAGGTGTTGAAAGAGGTCAACAGCCTTTGATTTCTTCAAGACATCTGAAAGTACACTCTGTTTTTTGTCACCACATCACACTAACTCAGCAAATATATTCTGTTTGTAGAGTTTGGAGTGACCGGAATGTTAAACTGTATCACCGACCGTAAATGAGAACCATCATTCTCAAGCGAGTGTCAAATAATGAGTATATTTAGAAGATAAAAAACTGTTATTTATTATATAAATGTTAACTTCCTTCAGTTGAAATTTGTTCTACAAAATTTTACTTTATTTTGATTAATATTGTAATCTTTTCACTTCCAAGAAATAGGTGGTAATTAGTTAGAAAATTCACGTATTTGCCGAAATTTAAACAGGTACGCATGCTGTAAAGAAACTATTCATTAAATTGACTGTAATGATAAAGTCAACTACTTTTTAAGCTAGTTCATATGGAAACGTTAACTCAAATATTTGAGTAGAATAAGATTAACACAGAATTATTGTTCCCCCTATCCCTACAGGCAATAATAGTTTTGCTCGTCTGGACTACATAGCTCTTAGCTCACTTTGTAGAAATATTTTGCCAGTACTAATGTACTGTTGCCCAGGGGATGCCAGAATGTACTAATCGTACATACTTTCCGTGGAGTCTCTTTCCATGTCCCGACGATATGAGGTGATGGTGGTAGGGAGGGCGTGAAACCAATAGAACACAATATAATTGAAGCCTAATTAACCAAAACCTGGTGATTATTAGAATAATTTAACTTTCGTGGGGAAAAACACCCAAGGTACCAGCCGGGACCCCTAGGTTCGTGGACTACTCACTGCACTACGGGGCCGGTTGTCCTTGCGTGTAGCCTGAGTGGACCTTTGAACTAAGCGACAGGTAATTGGGTAATATCTGAATGTTCTAACACTTGACACTTAGGGACTATAACTCTTATCAACCTCTCATGTAAATACTAACACGTCACTTATCATCATCATCATCATCATCATCATTTCTTACTTACATGAATATCACGGTTGATATGCATATGACCCATTTAAAATCATAAGCTACTCACATCAATAATGTTTTATACTACTGCAAATGTTCCGTAGTTGGGGTTTCAACCTGGAATAACTTCCTTCTGAACAGATTATTCAACTATAAATTATTGTTTGTTAAATATTTATTTTAATAGTAATGGCATTAAAGATTCCAGGCTAGTTCTCTGAAACCTTAACTATCAAGTATTCATCTCTATGAAGCAAATCATTCTAAGATAATGTCGAATAATTTCGGGCGATGTCGGTAAATGTCGCGCAATATCGGGTAGTGACGGATAATGTTGGTAAATGTTGGGAAGTGACGGTGAGTGTCAGTAAGTGTTGAAAATATTTGTTAATGCCTGGTAGTGTCGGTCAATGTCTGGCAGTATAATGTGTACACTCCTTGCCAGGAGTAGGTCATTTACTAGCCAAGTTTCTAAAGGTGCTAGGATCAGGGGTGTCTGTCCCCCTCAAACCCAATGGCAAAAATCCCCCCTCCCCACAATTTAGTCCACCCTCCCCCAAAATCCAATTACCCATACAACCTTTATTGGAATATCAAGTTTCCGACTGAATCCATATTACGTATTTTGTAAATCCAGTCAGAGATCTTTTTGAATGAGATCAATAAAATCAGAACAGCTCGTAAAATGTGCAGTTTATATTTACAAGAGCCCTTACTGATATAAAAATGATATTACTCTCACTTTGTAAAATGAAATTGTCCATAATATTGTAAAAAAGAGTTGTTTTGAAAGACTCTGAATGTCATATAAATAAATAAATATTTTACCTTAACCTGTTGTATGAAAATAGTTTATTACATTCATAAATAAACTCAAAAACTCTGAGTGAGTGAAATAATTGAATAAAAAAATTGAAAACATCAATAAAGATCAATAAATCAATAATCAGATGTTGAAAAAACAAACTAAATGTGTAAAAACTATTTTATGAGTACTATCGTAATATTTACATGGGCTACGTAAGTAGTCATAAGACCTTAAAAACTAGATTGTTTTAGAGTAGTGACAGAAAAACAACTACCGACACGGTGGATGGCAAAACCTCAAAAGTCAAAGGTGGCATATGTCTATAAATGGGCAGAGATGACACCCTGCCCTCCAATCAGCGCTACCAACTAAGTAAAAAAAAAGATTAACTTTCCCACTCTAAGTTAATAGTGTAAGTATTGTCATAACATGAAACGCTAAAATGTCTCTTAAACAATTTAAGAGGTATTCTAAGTAAAAAACAATATATATGACAATATAAAAGTTACTTATTAAATATATTTTTGGCCGAAAAATTCCCACCAAAAAATTCTGATGGCACAATTTGCACCATGATCCCCTCCCCCCTCCCCTCCCCTATGGGCACTCCTGGCTGAAATTACTGTTGAAAGTTAGGGAACAATATTTACTGACCACTAATGCTAGTGTGTTGATGAAATGGGTGATCACTGCTTATTAAATATGTGTGTGATCTAGGAGGAAACTAGAGTTATTAAATAATACGTACGAATTGTGTATTCTACTAAACAGGAGCATGTTCAGAAAAACATAATCTGTATTTTTATATGATACAAATAATAAGGGATATTAAGATGTAAATAACATAAATAATCTATGGCTAGTTACATAATAATAAAAACAGCTACTGTATTTTAAAGTTAGCTGAATTTTCTTTTAAATGACCATGGCCATTTATCAAATCCAATGCAATTTCCTGCCGAGACAAATAAATGTGATACTGGTCCTCTAAGCAACATAGTAAAGTGTTGAGCAATAAAAAGTTATTAAGATGTAACAAAAACAGTAAGAGCCTGGGGGATATTGGACAGATGTCAAGTATATCGTGGCTATCTCGGAACACTTGAAGGAGGGCTGGGGTGCACCCAATAAATATGACTCCTTCACCTTGGCTTCTGGTAAGCCTGAAGGGGAATTAAAACCCCTCAATACAAATACCTAATGGGCCTACTGGTTTTAAAGCCTGTAATTAAAGGAATTGTATATCTGATCTTTGTCGCTGCCTGAACATCATTAAGCATCCATGTGTCCAAATTATACTGTTTTATTCAATGCTACAAGTTGCAAGATAAGTCAGTTTCTGATTTAGTTGTGTTTGTAATCATCTAGTTCATATTGTCAAAGTTTATAATAATAATACATAT
The DNA here is from genome assembly GCA_902141375.1 of Timema poppense. NCBI lineage: Eukaryota > Metazoa > Arthropoda > Insecta > Phasmatodea > Timematidae > Timema > Timema poppense. The sequence goes on from CABFOV010002642.1 coordinate 52,823, forward strand.
AT
>CABFOV010002642.1:52852-80797 GCA_902141375.1 Timema poppense
TATATATATATATATATATATTTCATATCCTTTATTAAAGTGCTTGCCACTAACCAACAGTCCACAGACCTTTTAGAGGTTAAAACGGAAAATGTAAACATTAATCAAAAGATAATTAAATATCATTAATATCATTGAGTATGTTACGTAAAGCTGATGTGTATAAATTAATAGTAAAATAATTTAAATTAAGTATAAATTAAAGAAAACTATTTGTATAAATATAAAGATTATAAGTTAATTGTATACAGATAAAAATTAAATTAAAGGATTAAGTTTAGGTGTATTAATATGTGATAATAAATTAGTAATAATTGTATACTGGGATGGTAATTAATTTCAAATATAAAAAAAATATGTAAGGTTAGTTAAATGTTTTTGTTCAAAAAATTTGAGTATCTTAAGTTATATGTAAAATTATAGAGTAGAAAAATAACATTTATTATGTTATTTGTCCCAATTCCTCAAATAACACAACAAAACAAATAGTTTCTAGGGTTTCATTGGTCCTAAGTAATTCTCATACATTATAGGGCTACTTAAACATCTTACAACACCACATTGCTATGGATATTTTTAACGAGATGGAACAATTCATAAAATAATAATAATAATTTATTTTCCAAATACAATAATTATATTACCAAATATTTTTAATTTGTTAGAAATTGATTTTAGTTATTATATTAAAGCTTAAAGACCTTCTTTTTGTGCTGCGCGTTTAATACTTTGTCAGGGATATATGCAAATTTACATGAGGCTGAGGAAAATATTAACCAGAACAATACAAAAGTACTCGAATGGAAGGAAAGTGAGAAAATACTTAGGTAAAATCATCCCATTACACCCTACGACGATTCAAACAGCAACCTTTCCAAGACTAGGAAACCAAACTACGCAAGATGGACTCCTAGTTCCATATAAAATATGTTCCAATCAACCCTCCACATCCAAATGAACATAATCCTAGTAGCATTTGTCTAGTAATTATTTTAATTCATTCCTCAAACTGCATATATACCTCTGTTGCATATATGTCTCCTCTAAATGTGATGAAGGTCACTTGCATCGGAAACACTCGAGTTTTTTAATGCACTTTTATAGAATCATTATACATAGTCCTTGAGGTGAGAGAAAAAAAACGCATTTTTCCTTCATCAAGGAATATACGAGTTCAAGTTTTTCAGTAGGCCTATTATACCTTTGGGTTAGAATAAACTTGCTTGAATATAGAGTAAGTATTGCTTTAACATCAAGTTTTTAGTTGGTTTTGCTGTTACATTACTTGGCCTCATTTAGAAATATTGCTATCACTACGAGAGTAATATATTATAAACAGTATTTGTTAGAGGGTTGGAATTTAATAGTGGTCGGTATATATAATAATTTCTGAGGTCGTAACTAACAAGTGGTACACAGCTGTTTAAAATAAATATAAATTAAATTATTTTGGATATAAAACTTTATTTTATTGAGGTTATGTGTTTATTATAAATAATACAATACAAAGCATATTATATACTTGTTATTAACACGTAATAATAATATAAAAACGACATATTTTGACCAAATTAATAACTATTTAATTATTTGAATAAGGTCGATCTGCTTTAAATAAAGTTGTATTTCGTTATTTTTTACACATTTAATTAATGTTAATGTGATTGGTAATTCTATTATATTAATTAAAGAGAGAAACAAAACCATATATCATCATATAATCATTCTAAATAATCTCTTATGGTAAAGTTGGGCTAGCACCCTTTAGATTAATTACATAGGCTATTTAAAGGGAACTAACAACATTTGACCGTGAGGTATTTGTAGCTCTTTACTGGTATCAATTGAAAGACCTACTAACAATTATAATATGTTTAATAATATAAAAATGTTTTGTAATTTTGTTACTATTTTCTAAGCTCTGGTCGGTGACCTGGCGGTCTAGGGATAAGGTGTCAGACTTCTATGCTGGCGGCCGGGGTTCGATCCTCGGTCCCGGCAAAGATTTATCTGATTACCAAACCCTTCCTTCACCTCTGACAAGACATCTTGTGAATGTGAGGAATGCCAGGCCTCCACCGTGGTTCGGATTCCACGTTAAACTGTAGGTCCTCCATTTCATCTCACAATCACCCTACCATTACACATTAGCGTAAGTGCGTATAACCCNATCTTGTGAATGTGAGGAATGCCAGGCCTCCACCGTGGTTCGGATTCCACGTTAAACTGTAGGTCCTTCATTTCATCTCACAATCACCCTACCATTTCACATTAGCGTAAGTGCGTATAACCCGAACGGGTAGTAAGACGCGGTGCTAATAATAATAATCTAAGCTCTGCGTTTTTAGCTCGATGTTTACTTCATAGCTAAATTATACTACTTTAAGATTAATCTCAAAAAAGTGTTCTGGATTTATTGTTTATTTAATTATTTATTTTAGTTATTTAACGTTCATTTTAAGAACTGAATAGTTATATCAGCACATGAGAATGTCTATGAGTGAGAACGAAAGAGCCCATTAATTTGTTTGGGAAAGGTATTTTCACATATACCTTCCAGAGTTATTTTACATTACACATTCGACATGGGACCGACGGCTTTAATTCCCCTCCGAGGGAAGATGTGCAACGATTTTTTTAACGCTCAAGAAAAATCTGTTGACTCTAGCTGGATATAAACCACAAATATCACGTCCTGAGGCAAGCAGTTTACCCCAACACCACCCATTTAGTCAAAATGTTCTGGTATTTGCCTGTAGAAACAATAGATTTTTTTTAGATTAATGCATCAGGCAAGGGGTTGAAACCTTAGTCTCTGGAACCAAGTCAAATATACTAACACCTGCAAAAGTGGTTGAACAGCCTAAGGCGTCATTCTTATAATGGACTTGTTTGCTGACGACAGGGAAGTTTAGGTTCTAATTCCGGGTTGCTCTTGTGAGGGTGATATTTCTTAGATAGTCTATCCCTCACCCCCACGCAATCTCTGGTGCATTTTGTCTGAATCTAATCTTAAATCTTTATTTAATTAATTTAAATATGTGAATAGAATGAAAGGTTAGTAAGACGTTTGAATAAAAAATAAATACAAAATAAGATATTACTGAGCTAAATGCCAGCATAAAATTAATATGGATTAAATATCAAAGATATTAAACTTGGTTAGTTACGGTTATAACAGCATCTATATAACCCGAACGGGTAGTAAGACGCGGTGCTAATAATAATAATAATAACAGCATCTAAATATCACAGTCTTAAAATTGAAAATGACACCTGGACACGGGGATCGAGCCTAGGACCTTTGGCTATGTGCTCTAAGCACTGAGCTATTCACGCTGCACATTCATCACAGACTCAGCCTTTAAATATGAGTGAAGAATGACCCTGAGCACGGGACACTTCCTGGATAGCTCAGTGGTTAGAGGATTGGCGTACTGAGCTACAGGTCCCGGGTTCCATTCCCGTGTTTAGTCTGTCATTGTTCACTTAAAATTCGCGCATCACATGCCAATCAACTCTGTGATGCGCTCGACTAGGAATTGTTAATTAACACCAACCCTATTGCACGTGGATCATTTCTCATTAAGCATCAATGGAGATAAAGAGTTAATAGAAATTCCTAATACTGAACATTGTTGAAATACTAAATAAAATTTTGATAAAAACTGCATTGAAAAGGCAGTTTTTCATCATTTTAGAATGGCTTCACAAATAAGCATTGGACACAAATCTTCATTCTGTCATAATAGGGACATTTTGTGATTATTAACAAGAAACTTTGTAAAGTTGTCCCCTATTGTCACCACGGAAAATGTCAAGTAATCATTAAAATACGAATGCACTGCACATATTTCCGGCATATAGTGGTGTTTTCTTTTCCCTTTTACTCCCATACTTCACGCACGCACGCACACAAAGGAGCCCTGAGCTGAGTTGGGCCTGCTGTGATGAACGCTCTTAATATAACTACCTACCTACATATATACATGTTGTGAATTCTAAAAGAAGTTAACAAGATTACATAATTAATATTGGCATTCTACTTTGGAAGAGAGTGAAAATATTTCAACTGAGAACTATACCCAAATGGACCATATTATAACATCTCATAAGGGATTTACTATCTTTATCGTTTGATAAAGTGTGAAATTGAAAAACTATGTATTAGGTTCTAAATATTTGTATATTAGAGAGAAATTACCATTAGATGAGGTATTGATTTGATAATATAGGGGGGGTCAGAAACAATTAGACTATCTATATTGAGGAAAATAATGGACTACGTGCTGAGGTTTGTCTGACGTCCGGTGGAGCTCACCTGAGTGACATTATCTTCAAAAAGTGAAAAATTTTACATCGTAGCTTGAGTTTATTTAGCTAGTGAATATTTACTTTTCAATGAAAGCGTTACTTTTCAAGATACTAATCGTCTAATTGTTTTTGCCCCTCCCCCGCCCCCCCCCTCCTCGTACTTATAACGGGGTTGAGACAAGCGTGGCAAAGTTTCTTCAGGAAGTTGGCATAAAGAGGAAGTAAGGTGGGAATATAAGCTGTAAATGGAAGCATGCGATGTTTTATAAGTGTTAGCCAGTTAGTTATGAGCAGCGACGTGGAAATAGGGAAAACAAGTTGACCGTTCTAATTAGCAGACCACAGCACCACTATAACCAGGCGAGGATTGGCCACATCACTCTCCATTATCAAGTTGATTATAGGTTTGTTGGTGGTATTGCGGTTATCCCCGCTGCAATGTGTGGTCTACACAGGTAGGGGAGGGGAGCCAGACATGATCTTCTAATAGAGTTCAAACCTGCACTGGTGGGCATGACGACTTAACGTCAAACTCGTCTGGTCTACACAGGTAGGGGAGGGGAGCCAGACATGATCTTCTAATAGAGTTCAAACCTGCACTGGTGGGCATGACGACTTAATGTCAAACTCTTCTGGTCTGGTTTGCCGATGGTGGGAAGGTCATGCGTAATGTTGGTGGGTTGTCCTAAAGGGTTTACCCCTTTCCAAGCAAATTCCGAAACATTTCATATAAATTATACATTTCTCATCCCTTCCTCGTAAGCGTAATCAAAGTGTGTTGAGCTTGGATGGGGAGTAAATAACACTAAAATTATTTGGAAGTATATTGTTATAATTTTCATGGTTTGTAAATCATTTAAGCTGGAATGGAATGGAATGCGAGAAGAAGCCAGTGTTTTTGCAGTTTTTGGGTCAAAATAAATGCAATGTTTTTTAGTAAAAACATATAATTCAATTTACTTCTCATGGTGATCTAAAAATGTCTCTAACATGTTTGAAGGGTATCCTGGAACATAACGACAACTTTTTCTCTTCATTAATATAGTGTCTTCTCTAATAACACTTTTCTCATGAGTCATGACAGATATTCAAGAATTGTTTAATCACCTCGTAAAGAAAATTAAGTTCTATGTTTGTACTGGAGCAATATGCTATTTATTTTAGCCAAAAAATGTTCTTATATCAAAACTGTAAAAACACTGACCTTACCTCGCATCCCCTTTCATCACACCGACAGTAGATTTAAATTATTCATGTTTAGAGAAAAATATTTACTCAATAAGTATAACAGATTTTACTATAAGATAAAATGAAAAATTGTGATTTCAAAGAAGATAATTGCTCCAACATAATATCTTCTCTCCCTGCTCTATGTTTATGGTCACGTTCTAGTATCAAGAGCAGAAATGTATTTAGTCTAAGGTAGCAGTATGATGGAGATGGATTCTAAGCTACAGTTCCAGCAACAAAACCTCCAGTGTTGTAGGTAGTTATGCAAGTCAAGTCCCATTCCGGAGGCCCTGTTTTACCTACACCTTACATTTACATTATTGTTATGCTTTGTAGTATTCTATTATTGAATAATTTGATTTAAATAGTTAACAAAATTGAAACATTTGATTTTACAAAAAGATTTAAAAACTAATCATGGTGATATTTTTTGTCACCTCATCTCACTATCCATTCGAGTAAAACTCATCCTTCACTAGTTACACTATTGTTTTAGAGATCAAGGAGGTTGAATTTAGAGGAAGTAAACTCCCATTTGCGTGTTAGGAGAGTGTAAAAACTACCCTAAATACACTATACCTGTATTATACCTCCTGAGCTACCCATCACCGGCAGTTTAGTCTATTGAGAGAGTACCTACCATTTGACCACTGAAGCTGGTAGTTACATTTTTTGTAAATCTGTGAAATAGTATATTTCTTTTTTAAAAAAACATCAATTAAAATAATGTGTTTTTACTACACGTTCGGGCTATACCTACACCTATGTACTATTACACTAATGTTCTAGGGACTATAAGGGTATAATTTAAAATAAGTGTACCCATATTTGCGTAAAAGGAGGTTGTAAAACCATTTAGGAAAAAAATACTCTCAGTACACTCAACCGGGATTGAACCCCAATCTCCCCATCATTGGCAGTCTAGTCTAACACGAGAGTAGCGCATTAGACCATTTGGCCACCGAAGCAGGTTTCATAGTAAGGTTATTTTAATGTGTAAATTGCGAAGATTGTAAAGGTAGAAGTTAAACAATATTTTTAGTTACACCGTCTAAAGAAATGTTTTGTATGAACGTGATTAAGAAAGTTTGATAAAGAAAAAAAAGGGTACGAATTAATTGTTTGATCCGCATCGCTGTGTAAGCAGACTAAACTAATTTGATTTTCTGATGTTGTGTTGGTCGGAGTTTGAATCAAAGCCGTGTGTACAGGGGGTTATTTTTCCCAAATGGTTTCCCATTATCCTTCCACACAAATGCCAAAACATTTCCCATAATTTAATTTACTTCATCCATATCTCTTTGTTAAATGTGAATAGTGCAGAGGGATATCAAGACGCGGGGAAACAAAAAGGCCGTAGGTGAGGTTTTTACTTGCAATCGTAGAAAAAGAGGACCAAACTCTTAACCAATAAACTGATAGACTCGAATGAAACAAAATACTTTGCATTATGGTTTTATTTCTCACAACACGAACAACACTTTTTTTATTGGTCAAAGTTTTCAACAGAAGTTTTAAACTAAAAATGGCGGTAAAATTGTTTCACTCATTTTAACAGGTAAAACTAATATTCATATATTTTCTCACAATTATTATTTTTCAAATATACGGAAAATAATTTGAAGAATTTAATATAACATATTAAAAAATTAAATATTTAAAAAAAAGTATGTTTGTTTCCATCTGATATATTTCTTAGCATACAAGTGTTACTAGGGCTTAAAATAAAACTACGTCCATAATTTCTTTCTTTAAATAACTACAAAATATACATATCTATGAAATATGATGAGTACTAAGGAAATGGACACGATGTTTTTCCAAAGTTTTTCACAAAACTGCTTTAATATTAATACTAAATTTTTAGAAAAAGTATATTTGATCATGTTGATCACCCACATGAGCAGTTTTCCTTTAGCACCACTTCTTACTAACCGTTCATGTTATACGCTTATGTACTAACTACTAAAATGGTTTTAGGAATACGGAAGGTTGTATTTAGAGGAAAAGTACCTACATTTCCGTAAAAGTAGAGTGTAAAACAAATTTAGAAAAACCACCCTCAATACACCCGATCGAGATTCGAACCTTGATCTCCACATCATTGGCAGTCTAGTCTACTGCAAGAGTAGCGTGTGGACCTTGTGTCCACCAAAGCGGGTGTATACAGTGCTGTTTCTCATGTCATACACTCCAAAGATACCAACATTTTAAAGCTATTTTTAAAATATTTCAAGTTTTTGAAAAATAAGTCATTATTAAACTACCTAACAAAATATTTAGAGCTATTTTACTAATATTTTTGTGTTTTCATAACTGTACCGTTAGTAAATTACCCGTCAATGAATTTTTTCCCTCCTAAAAAACAATTATACAATGCTAATTGTCATGTAAATCCTAGACATTCATTTTAAACAAAATCGTTAAAGCCATTTCCAAATTATTTATAATTCAAAAAAAAACCCTCGCCAGTAAATTATCCTTAGTTTAAGGGCTAGGTTCAAAATAAATAAATGTCCCAAGGTATAAAACCTTAATATCAAATTTGAACAAAATCCATCCAAGCGTTTCGTATCCGTGACCAGGGAGAAAGACAGACAAACAGAAAAACATGTAAACAAACAGAATTGTAAAATCTCATTTTTGGGTTCAAGGTCACATAAATCGTAAAGATTCGTCATAATCTCGAGATGGTCTTTCTTAATTAGAATACTTTTTCTTGATATGCCAAAGTAAAAAGTATGAGAATGAAATGTACTAAATAATACCTTTTCATGCTATTCATAAATAATTACTCTAGTGGAATAGGAACTGGGGAATATAACATGTATGAGAAATTTAGCTGCAATCGCGCAGAGGATGGAGTAGAAAATAGTTCAGGAAAAATATCCCACAGAACATTTAATAGGATCCTATACTCATCACCAGAAAGTTTAGAAATATATGAGCTTGGTGTTTAGTACACGCACCCACCGATGTGGGTGCCACAAAGGTGTTTTTTACGATTATATTTGTTTCAAGTACACAGTGCTCCAAGAATTGCTGCAGGCGCTGGTGGTGTAATTATTACCGCACCTTAAAATTAATAACTTATAGTAAAGGTCACCGGGAAATAGTTGTTGTAAATACCAAGCTATGCGACTTAGTGTACAGTAAACCTACGATACTTAGAGTTCTTGGTAATTTTGTTTTGAACGTTGGTGATCTCGTCCAAGGTTTGGTATGCCTACATAACGCCCTTGCTACAGAATGAAGGCAACCAACCACAATAAAAAACACCCATGAAGAGTCTACTCTCTATTTCGAGGAGAATCTCTTTGTTACAAAATTTGTAAATTAAGGTTGTGAGACGCAACTTAACACTTGTTTTGCGATATAGATCAATGAATGGTGACATATTTTTATATATTGTACTATGTCGCTCACTTTCTGGCATGGGAGTTTTAACTGGCACCATGTAGGAATGTTGTGAATACGCAACGGCTTTACTCGTGATGTCATACGTCTAACTCATTACCACCGTAAGTTTACATTGCAAAGTTCGTGCAGTTTCAATCACGTGAGAAAGTTCTATCACGTGGCTTTAGTTTGATGTAGTTGATATTCCCACGCGGTGGCTATTATACATAAAATTACGAATTGAACAAAGGAACTCAAAGAAGAAAAACCTTTTAAAGCTATGTTTTTGTAAGAGTTTAACATTATTGTAATTTTATTTTTTTAATAAAATTTAAAAAATAAAATATCACTCAGATATTTGTTTAATAATATTGCTCCAATAATAATATTATCATCTATTACAGTAAGTGATTTTGATTATTTATAGAACAGGATGTTGCAAAAATGCAACGGCATCAGTCCTCGTGTTATTTTTTTTAGCATCAGTCACCAAAATTGTAGGTAAACTGAAATAGAGTTTAAAAAAACTTGATTACTTCTGCTTAACCATTTCAGGCGTGACGATACTTTTTACTGGCAAAGTAAAGTGAATTCCTTTTGAAAGTGCAAAATGAGCTAAGACCAGAAAGACTCGATCGTAGCATATGACCCTCAAGTGTTTACCTCCACCATTTTACATCTTATTTGATGGAAACTCTAACGTCTTTCTTTCCACGTTAGTTCCTTGAATGAGAAATTCGACACAACACTGCCTTCATTATGTTCGCGTCAAGGCAGTCTGTGCAGGCATTAAAGTATCCACTTTTCTGGCGGAAAAAAGATGGTAAATAAAGCTAACACAGAACGGGAGGTAGGGAAAGTAAATAAATAAATAAATAATTAATTGAATGGAAAACCATTACAAGCTTTCATATTATTTAATAACTTTACTAGCAAGCTTAAAACCATTTAGTGGTATTTACAGAAATAATAAATTTTCCCTTGAAAACCAACAAAATATATAATGTTTAGTGTATCTTTTTACTTTTAGGTAGTTATTTATATTAAATAAAGTTGTTTTTTATATATCTGTGCGCTAATACGTAGACTATATACACCACAGCCCAAGGTAATTTCAAGAATTTCTATTTATTACGTCAGTATGTGCTTAAACATATCCTAATTTGACTCTAAAATTCGTGTGAAAATGTTTCCTCAAAATATGTATCTCAAATAATCGCCGAAAGAGGATTCCGTAAATAGATTAATGTATTCCCATTATTTTAGATTGAATTATAAATAGGATCGTAAGTATTGCAAGTAGATACTAAAACTAAACTGTCTCTGTGGAAAGCATTAAAACTTATTGTTAAGATAGTTGTTACATCTCCTCTACACATTAATATGTAATGATACAATAGTGAATTTACTTGTAATACACCAATAATAATAATAATAAATATTATTATTAATTATTATTTTTATTCGTGGTTTATCTTATATTCAATATAAGCCTACAGCAGTGTAAATTTCACAACGTAAAAAATACATAATGTAACCACAAATGGAGATCTTACCTAGTCTAGGATTGACGGAGATCTTCCCAAGTAAAGGTGTTATGGAGTTCTTCCTGAGTCTAGGATTAACGGATATATTTCCTAGTTTAGGTGTTACAGAAGTATTCCCTATTCTAGTTATGGCGGAGGTCTTCCTTAGCCCAGTTTTGATGGAGATATTCCCTAGATTATTGGTGACGTAGATATTCCTTATATTGAATGTGATGGACCAAACATCAGTTTAGATGGGATTGAAGTAACAATCACTCTAGCACGTCCAACTCGCGAGTGATGGGAATAATATCCAGTGGTCAATACTGTGGGTATGTTCTCAACCTTTTTCATAGTCGGGTAGCTCTTTAAATCTCACCCATCTCATCATACTCTCTTATATTATATAAGTCTTTAAAAGCCACTATTGATATTTAAACATAAGTTTCGCTAGTAATAATAATAATAATAATAATAATAATAATAATAATAATAATAATAATAATAATAATAATAAATATTAAGATAGCTCATAACTACTACTATCTCTGTTACAATATATGTTTTTACAAATTAGAACAACATTATATTGTCTTGAACTAGGATTAAATTTTGGGTGCTCTTGATTATAACATTGAAGACAGGTCATAATGAACTATAGTTTTCCTACGTACCAAAGTCTATTAGTAAACCACTTTAATTAGAGCCCTATTAAGTTTCATTGAAGTCCAGATATTAAAAACTAATATTAAATCTTACGTCCCCATCTCTTTTAACCTAAATTATTTAGGGAAATACCAAATTATAAATATCGGAAGATAAACACTTTTCTGGATTCCTCTATGGTGACTAATTTTTTCATAAATAATAGTTCTAACAAAGCGTAACGTAGGATTTTGTATAAATACAATTTTATAACAGTTTTTGTTTATTTCTTTGATTTGAGCACACATGTATCTCAAACTAGTGGCATATCATACAACTATTTCAATAACTCGTTAAATTAGCTAATATAAAGAAGATTTAAAAGAATAAGCACTATTTTGATTAATAAATTGAGAATATGAATACAAAAGACAAAAAAACAATGTTTCAGTTACAATAAAAGTAATGTGTTTATGGGCCTAGAACATCTTATTAGATATTAGTAGATAAAGAATATATTTTAATACAAATAATCAGTTATTATACTAAACTTAATGGATTATTTTATATTAAAGCCACTGGATTTGATCTATATTAGAGATAAGTTGAAAGGGTTATTGATTAGGTCATCAAAGAGGTAGGTTGAATAGGTATTAGTCTCTACAATATCAAGGTATTGGTTTGGATATTTTTGAAAATTTTCTATTCAGGGGATAAGGGGACGTTAACCCCCATCGTCCCTCCTTTCTGGAGCCTTCACTATTGATAATAGCTATGGCAATCACAAACCAAATATGACATTTAATAATAAATATAGTACCTAGCCCACAAATAGAGTGCACAAACTAAGAACGTAATCTACTGGTAATGCAATCTTTACCTGAGCACGATCATAATATAAGTGTTGGAAAATTAAGAATTACAGTTTACCAAAGAACATAAGTTAAATAATCGACTCTGTTAAAGTTACAGTACATATTATTAATATTGAGCATCATGGTTCCCCAAAGAGATTTACGGGCCCCAGCTGTCAACATAATTTGTTTACATTAATAGCTATGTTGCGACTAGGAAGGATCTAATTCATCCCTCGATTTTTAGCTATGTATTCCTAATACCATTTTGTCCACTTTAAGATAATCTTTAATATGTTTATACCTTTATTTTTATACATTTTATTTCTGACTTTACAGAGTTAAAGTTTTCAAACATATCGAGAAGTGTATTTTCTATTTGTTCAAGACATTTATAGCCCCCCTACCGCCACCCCCCACAAATACTTTTTTCTAAACACCTTAGTTTTACACAACAAAACTTCAAATTTATGGTTATGTTATTTGGTTCTTTTACCAATTTGGTGTATTTAAATTTTCTCTGATGCTGAAAAGTAAATTATCTAATTATTTTGGAAAAATGTCAAGTTACTCCTCCCCTTTTTTCGATTTTCAAACTACCAATTCGAAATTTTAATATTTACATGGTTTACCAGTAAACCCTTGCAAAACTTTTGCACATTCAACATTGCCCTATCCCCCCCTCCCAAAAAAAAAAAAGATTTAGTATTTTGTTTGGTTGTTGAAATTAAATACCAAGCAAAGTGTATACACAAAATAGCAAAGAGAGTTTATTAATGTGAACGTATTTACAATTTACGTACCTCTTTGTATAAAATATTTGATGTCAGAATGCAATCATCTTGAATTTAGATTTTACACAAAAAATTGGTTTTAACGCCAACTGAGTGCTCTATGTCAGAATTCAGTATAAAATAATATCCAGTGATACCTTACTCATCGCTGTAGGCTTTGTATTAGTTGGGGAAAAAGGGATGTTGACAACAGAAATAATATCTTATCTTAAATGTTTATCTACGTGCCTACCAGATTTCAACTTTTAACTACATGGAAAATATTGTTCTATATTAATTGTATAATTTTAAGCTCTTCTATCTAGAAGGCTTCAATTTTGAAATTCCATATATTCAGGCGATTATTTGGGAACGTCCATTTACTTACACGCTAAATTTCGAATTTCTCCTCCCCAATGCCCAATTTTTTTTTGTATATTACCTTTGATAATGTACTTACTATTTTACAATTATTAATATGGAAATTAAAGATTTCTTGAACCTTTATACTGATTGAGGTGGTTCTTATACCCGCCTAAATAATGTCAACCATCTAACACTGTGAGCATAATTTTATTATTTTAGTTACAAATATTTAAAAAAAATCTACCTCACTCAAAAAATTGTTATTACTTATAAACGTGACATTTACCCCCTCCCCCTCTTCCCTACTATATTTTCTGGAATCCTATTTTGAGATTTAAAATATTCAGACATTTATATATATTTGGGCTTCTTGCCGAATTTTGTTTTATAGCAAACAGAGAAGTAGTTTTTTTCCATTAAATTTGGAAATGTTAATCTATGAGACCACCTTACCCCGTTTCTCTAATTTCCACTTTGAAATTTCCTATTTTAAGACTTAGTTGACCATCCTTAGTTATAACTTACCTTCATGCCAAGTTTAAATTTCCTACCATTCCTAAAAGTATTTTATATCTACTTTCCCTCTATTTCTTGGATTACCAGTAGATAATTTAAAAATTTCAATCTTTAATAGTTATTTGGAGGGTTATCTGCTTGAGGAATGATATTTTTATACCACACTTAAAATAGGGGTTTCTACTAATTTAGTAGATTTGGAAACTCCTAGCCCCCGTTTTCCAACTCAGTCTGAGAAATGTTATATACACGAAGTAGAAGTTAAATGTAGCGTTACTATTGGAAAGGTTGAGCCCCTCTCACACCTCTTTCTTCAACCCCACATAAAATAAAGTCACGTACTTACTGTCTTTTATTTCGTTTTCTTGAGAGATTTTGTACCTGATTTCCTAAATTTTCTTTCATATCTATAATTTGTTTTTCTTTTTTATACCTTCTTTCCTATATTTTTCGAGGTCCCATTTAACACCTAGTTTTTTCTTACTTACGGTTATTTGGCGTGATCCCTTCAATATACACCCAAATTTAATTTTTCTACCACATTGAGAACAATTTGTGAAGCAGCGTTCCATATCTTTGCGGTCAAACATTCTAACAACTCAATAACGGGGATTTGTAAGATATGCCACTAATAAATTACTAGGATTAAAAAAATGGTTTCAATAAAATGTATCAGATAAAATGTATTTCTACATATAAAAACCCACGATCCCTTGGTGAAACACTATAATACAAACAGCTCAGTGACAGGAATGGGAGCGTGAAATGTAGTTTACCGCAGGATGGGAAATAGTGAATTGTGTCATCATGCTCGGCTGAGAGCCTAGCGAGGGAACTCTTCTGTCCATAGCAGCTATATTTGTTGCAAGTTACCATATTATTTCCCTACATTATATGTAAGGTTTTGGAAATTTGACTTTAATATAAGCTAAGCGATGCTTTTGACTATAAGTAGTGTATTAATATAAACTTTGATTTGACACAGAATACTTTATGTTTCCTTATTTTTAAGGAAAACCGTTTAAATTTATTTCTATACGAGTGTTTTAAATATGTTACCGCAAGGAATGAATATATAACTAACTACCTGTGAAAGACTTACCAGACTATATTTAATATTTTTATAATCACCAGACCATATACAGGTCGAGTCATTATTGGTCTCTGACCCTTCGGGAGGTGATTTCTTTTGGAAAGATACGTAGCTATTATACGGACAGATTTTTTCTGATAGTGATTACTAAGAGATCTATGAGCCCTTTAACATCGTGTTTTAAAATGCTTCAATGTAAAAATATCAGAATTAACTCGAGACAAAAACAAATGGGGATCGCCACCTTCTTTTCAAATTGCATTTTGAAACACTGAGATGCCATTGATTTTTAATGACTAATTATTAATCATCATGTTTGACCTAGTAAATAAAAAAGTAGGTTTGTCGTAACTATTTCAGGTTCACCGTTTCCGATAAAACCACAATGTCATGTTTAGCATCAATACGTGTTGTTAGTGACTCGGAGTTAGGCAGCCAGCTGTGCAGTCCCGGGATTGATTCAAGAGCTGAGCTGTAGTTTTCAAACAGATAATTGTACCATGAAACTAGAGTTTTAAATTAATACGACTCAGTTTTTCGCCAAAACTTATATGACTATCTATAGAAATCTATGCGATCAGGATTGGTGAAACACAGATTGATCTTATGTTGGAGAAATTATTAGAGGTGCGTTCAATGAAATTAATTATAATGAAGGGCAAGGGCAAGGTGTAGAATGATAACACCAATCAAATATGGCAGCTCACTCTATGTGTCACCTTCACCTACTTGTGATATTATGTTCACCGAGATTAATGACACGCGTGAAAACATTGTCATTTACACATTTTGATTCTAGGTTGGTGTGCGAGCGAGTAGTCTTTAGGGAGGACCAACACAATTATCTGCAAAGTTACGCAGCAGACACATTAAGGAGGATTTGTTAACCTGAAGTGACAGACTGTGTTAATAGATTTTATTTATGATTAATTTAGTGAAAAATATGGTGGCGCGAGTATATCCTTGATATTATGGCTAGTGGGAATTTTAATCATATTATTTAAAAACAAAGATAAATATTTAGTATAAGTGCTTTTTAGTTAATGGTCATAAGCAATTATTTTATTGTGATCTTTTAAAAGAAAATTTGGATAAATAATCAATATATATTTTTATACCATATTTATGTGTTCTTTGATCGTACTAATAAATAATTATTTGTATAACTTTATAAAGGGGAACAGGAGATTTTTCAGATATTCACTAGCTATAGCAGTATTTCAATCAAATGACACGATTAGCTTGTAAATAGTAGTTAGTACTACTTGTTCATGTTTTGTACCCGATACGTGTATTTAATATAAAGTAGTTTGGTAAGAGTATCGCCAGGCTTGCGAGAGTGTAACTAGGCCATCTGGTTTACTGCTGCAGGTTCTATCTTTGTTGAAGCTCTACAGGCAAGTTCAAGGGAAACACACACACAGCTTGTGGCTAAATATGACACAACATTTAATGGACCAACTTTTATAAACAAAACACGTCATTGATTTATTTATCACTTTGAGTTCTAAGCTTAATTTATGGAAGTATTATCTTAGTCTTACTGTAATTTGAATAGTTTATTTAATTGTATATAAAAATATTTTCTGTAAGTTGATAGGGAAACCATAGATAGCGCCGTACAAGACAAAATAACTCATTTATCAAAAATAACACTCCTATTATCTTACGATTGAAACATATGAAATAAATGAATTTAAGTAAAAAATAAGGCTATCGTTGCCATTAACCTAGTATTCAATCTTTCTTATTTGCTTACCCCCAGATATGATATATCTTTAAATTTAAACCCCCAAAATGAAGCTAGCCACCCAGATAATAATATAATAAATAAGAGAGAGAGCGATCATATGTCCTTATGTCCGGGTCACATGTGGCTAGCCTTAAATTAGTCCCTGATAACTAATTGTTTATAATTAAATGATGTATATTTCTAAAACTGTACGTACCCTCTAAGATAACATGTAAGATACGTGAACCCCAGGTTGAGTACAATTGGGATCAATCTTTCTCAAACTGTTCTAGGCCACTACCCTTTGGTTCCATGAACTCATCCCCTAGTGAACCCTACCCAACTCTTTAACAGTAAATATTCTTAATAGTAGTTTGAGCGAACCATTAAAGAGAAAAATAATGCAATAGCATTCAAAATCTAAATATTCAATGGTCCATTCATTTAAAATAAGATTAAAACATTTTAGCTTAATTAATTGGAATGATTCACTAACCCTATTCGGTGATAATATCTTTTCAAAGTTTAATGATCATTTATCAAGTATCTCAGATACCACATTGGCACATTTATTAAATATTTAATTTCTTAGTAAATATTTGATGCGATGGATAGGCTTGATAAATTGAAACCAATGTCCTAATTTCTGCTTTAAAGCAACTTAGCAGGATTCTAAGCTCACTACATTCAGCACCCCTTGGCCAACAACCCCTTGCCTCTTAGCGTCTCCATAGGTAATCCCTCCACCACTAATAGCCCACTTTAGGAACTACTGGTCTAGACTATAGACTAAAACAAAATTATTATTTAAATATCCTACATTTTACTGGCTTTAATTTAGGGTTTGTTTTAATGGATAATATAAATACAATTATTCAAAGATGGCACAAAACTTAGATTGATTGATTCCCAATCAGGTGAAACAGAGACACACATGTTTTAAAATGAAGTTTTACATTATCTCTTTCGAAGAATGCTTCTGCATTTCCTAATTTATGTTTAGCGATCGTGTTTTATCTCATTAACTAATTGAAAAAATGTTGTTCTGAGTCTTGTAAATATTCCTGTGGTTGGTTCTGGTGGGATCTGCTAAGTCACGCCAGTAATACCCCCGGCAATACACAACAAGTTTTGAGTAGAAGGTTCGTGGTGTCTCGCGCATCCAAGTCTCCCGAACTATTATTTATGCAGGAGCGATGACACGGCCTCAGGCAGGAATTCAGACCTAGCCTTACTCGCGGTCTTGAATGCCAATATTTAGCATCAAAAAACCTGTGTGAGCCACCACACGCGAGAAACATGACGAGAAGGAACAAGAAAGAAAGAAAGATGAAGGAAATGGAGAGGTAGTTGCACTTTCTACCATAGAGCGTTCACCTCATCTCCTTACTACAAATTCACTTTCTTCCAACCAGTCGGACAAAACAACAACACTCGGAAGTATAACGGCTTAAGACATATCTAACCACCATAAAATATATCAATAAAAATGCTCTGCGCAGAATATGGTTGATGGAGTGTAGGAATGAATTTGGTTAAGTGTCGATAAGTTTCTAATTGACATAGAATATATAAG
The DNA here is from genome assembly GCA_902141375.1 of Timema poppense. Lineage (NCBI taxonomy): Eukaryota > Metazoa > Arthropoda > Insecta > Phasmatodea > Timematidae > Timema > Timema poppense. The sequence continues at coordinate 70,877 of CABFOV010002642.1, forward strand.
AAAGATTTTCACTAGTCATCATGCATGACGTTAAGCTAAATTAGCATATTTTAGCATCATTAACTACTATAGTAAATGTATCCTTAACAGCTTTTATTATTTAAATTTTAAAATCTGTATTTTAAAAATTTGTTCTCCGTGTGGTAGATTCATCTAAATCAGGATAAATTGAGTGCTCTTAACATTCTCAAACATTAAACTTACCTTATCCTTTACGCCATATATATCAATATATGATATGTATATATATATGATATATATATATATCATATATATCATATATATATATGATATATATCATATATATATATATGATATCATATATATATATATGATATATATCATATATATATGATATATCATATATATATATATTGTACATACATAAATATATATATATATGATATATCATATATATATATATTGTACATACATAAATATAGCCATGTATATATATAAATAATTAACATTTATCCCTAGGATTTTTACATAAATATATAGGCTATATATTTACATAGACAATTATATATCTATATTTATATTAAATAAATAACACGTCATGTTTAAAAGGAATAGTGATTCACAAAATTATCAAATAATGAAAACCTTCCTTTTAGTTTCAAAGAGATTTTTAGTCTACGTCATCGGACATAGTTGGTTGGTAGGTGGGGTTCATTGGGTGTAACCATCATAGATAAAAAAAAGGAAACACCTCATTCTTGTTTGACAAAACAGGATGACCTACTAACATCTGCATTATCAAAGAGTCGAGATGAAATTAGAAAGGTATAAATAAATGTTTTCCACTTCGTTGGGTTATTTTCAGTGAAAAACTTGACATGGCCGGTACTTGTTTTTTGTGAGTCTGATGTCGCATTTATAGTTAAAAGAACTTGGAATTTCTGGCATTGTTTCCAACGGTATCTGTACCGACACATCGAGGAATTTAACATTGGTTCTTACAAGATATCACATTATAACCATCAATTTAATAATAATTTTAAAACAACACTTTTTTTGTCACCCCTAACTTTTTTTGTAATATTGTAATAGCAATATATTATTTACTTAACTTTAAAAAAACAAAGTTTAGGCCTAATGTTTTTATTTAAGTTCTAGTACAACATTGCAAATATATATTTAATCAACATACAGTCTCTGATAGTTAAGGTGAAGTTGTTCTATATTTAAAAAACTATTTTCTTTACTAAGGATTGTTGTAAACAGTGTTAATACTTTTTAAATAAATGTAAGCTTAAAACAAGTAAAACAAGTACATCATATTTGCATTTTCTTAAATAACATTTAAGCATTAGATTACTAAATATTGTGCTATTAAATAATTCTCCAAGTTTTAAATATGTGCTATCTTATTCGCCTATTTCTATTTTACCATATTTGACACGCTACCTGTTGTGAGCGAGATTCCGCTCGCTAAATGCCCACCCCGAGAGTGCAGTGTAGCGAATGTTGCTTATACTCACCGTATTTGAAGGTTGCGGGCGCTAGTCTTGTCTGAAGAAGAAGAGAGGAGAGCAGTTGGAGTGCTGTCGACTGTTCGGCGTGTTTGGAACGACTGACACACCGCGAACAACCACCACGCGGCCTCTCCACTCTCCAGCGATACCTTCCTTCCACGAGGGTCTGCCTCTTTCTCTAGGTCACAATACACCTACACTCACATTGCACTCAAATTTGGGATTTAAATATATATATATATATATATATATAATGTCTGCTGTCCAAATATAAAAAAAGCTAAATCACACTTTTATGAGAAAATATATATTTTCTTAATTAGAAACTAATTTATTTTTTATTCAATAATTAACACGTTAAGTAGGCCTACATTTTGTTTCTTCAAATTAAGTTCAACAAACAAATGTGTACACAAGATTGTTGAACTAAAGAGGCCACACACTTTTGTCTCTAATTAATGAATAGCCTATGATTAGGCAACATATTTTCAAATATGTTAATTTGACCCCAGCGGTATTTTACTTACACCACGAACAAAAAACAATAACTTTCGTTAATATTTCTATAAATTGAGTCAAAAATAAAATAGTTTTAGAAAAACACTTGTCTACCACACAATAAAATAACTAAGATAATTTGTTTATAAAATTAAATAATATTTAAAATCACTCTAGCTGATCACTTCAAAGAGAAATGTTGAAGAATTAGCACTTACTTCGAGAAAAATATGACTCTTCTGCCCACTTAATTGTTACTGGATGAAACTTTAACGATTATGGAGGTGATATATCTTCACCGATTCAATCATTAGATACATTAATTCTCCATGCATCTTCTTGTTATGGTCTTTATCATGCATTGTCACATGCTATTCGCTTTTACAAATATTAACCAGAAATATTAATTTGTTTGAAATAGAACTATAAACATTCCGTTTGAACTGTGGGCAATCTATAACCTTTTCATCGGCCAGCAAAATATTAAATATGGAACGCAGTTGAAAGATATGCATTAACTTTATTTTATTGATTTCTTCAGGTGTTTCAAGAAATTGAATGATGTTTTCGTAATATCTCAAGGTGTTGAATTAGTTTTATAAGAGTTACTTCTCCACAACAAGACATCTTAGGAGCTGTTACGGGATACATAATCTCTTAGATAAAGGAATACTCTCTGAAAGCTTGAAATAGTAAAGCAGTGCCGTACACTTCAAATTTTATTTTTCTCTAGGCGTTTTATTACATTTTTTCCTTATAGAAGAGACAATCTCCCATTGGATGCTAGAGGGATCTTGATGGCAGCCAGCCCTTCCACCCTGATGTTCATTCGCTGGTTCCAAGAAGGTCATAGTAGCACAGAGGTCCTGTCCCTTGTTCGGTGAAGGTATCTGATTGGCTGTAGCACCGAGGTCAGCTTAGGGTGGGGTGCGTTGATCAAGGAGACCATTGTCTTCCATAACTTCATTATATGCTCATTGGAAGGACGGATGGACTCGTCCCACACATTACTACGAGTAACACAAGGCGGACGATTGATGAGGGTGGAACTGAAGAATTATTAATCAGAAAATTAGCCCATTTCTATACGTATCTTCCAATTTACTCTATCTTGATACAGTCAAAACAGCAATGGCGACTACATTAGGCTTTGACTGACCTCTTTTGAGGTCCTCCTACCGACCTGAGTTCAAGCCCCATTCAGTTTATTGAAGTATAATGTTAACAGATTGAATACAAGTTTACCGTACAAAGACGCAATAGATTGTGGATGTTTAAAGTAGCCAAGAGGAAATCAAACCAGTTATGGAGAACTTCCACTCATCGCTAAGTGGGATACTTTTTGAATGTTGACTATTCATGAATTGAAGAGACTGTTCGGATATTTTGTACATACAGTACTAACAATTTTTGTATATAGCAATCAGTTAAATATCTATGGATAGAGGGTATTGAGTAAATATCGGACTGAACGTCAATTTAGTTTAGTTTGCTGGTGGTAGGGAGGTTGGGGCTTCAATTCTGGCTGGGTGTACTGAGGGTGTACTTTTAATAAATAGTTCCCCCTCTCCCTCCAACAAATGGTGGGTATATTTACTATAAACTATAGCTTTCTCCAGATTACTTCATTAGTGTTACTCAGCATTTTTTAGCCGGGGTGTTCCGGCACATTTGAGTACAGTTGAGGTTTGGGGGAAGATAAAAACTAGACAAGAAAAATGTTGAGGTATAATTATTTTTTGTAACCAATGACAAACATTATTTTTAAAATGACAAAATTATTATAATAATAACCATTTAATTCTTTAAAAAAATGTTGATACAAGATTTAAAAATGATAATATATCCTTAAAAAACCAATGTTATGCATTGGCAATTCTATCGGCTTGTTAAGTTATATTAATATTCTTATCACAGCGTCTTACTATTCGTTTGGGCTAAATACTTAAGTAATATTTACGCTAATGGGTTAGGAATCAGGAAGGTTGAATATAGAGGGAGTGAACTCAAATTTGTGTGGGGGAGAGTGGTAAACCACTTAGGAAAAACCACCCCCAGCTCAGCCGAGCGAAATTCAAACCTCGATCTCCCCGTCCTCAGCAGTCTAGCTCAACATGAAACCAGCGCGTTAGCTAACTACGCCACCGAAGCGGGTGGCTTGTTAAGAGTATCGCAGAGGTGATAAAGGTTAAAATCACTGGTCTAATTGTATGCGAAAAGCCTAGACATGTAGGAAGACGTGGCGAAATGTAAAGTTTTGCCTCGGTTCATTTTTAATGTGTTTGTTACAACATCACGTTCAAATATATTCTATGTTTTATTCAAAAGGAGTTATTAATATATTCATAGTAAAATAATCAAGTTATTGTTGTGTATGTGTGTAAATATAGCATATAGAATATATATTCGGAGCTAAATAGCATATCTTGAACGAAATTGATAAAAACCTGTTGTATTAATTCTGAGGCCCACAATCAGGTTTGTATGACTTAATTTAATTTGTACACACAATTAATTTTATTTTAATTTTAATTGTCAATCAATCGTACCTGAGACAACGTTGAGCACATATACAGCTAAGCTAATTTTTAATGTAGACAATGTAATCGAAGACAGACTCTAATACGCGAGATTCAAAGTTTGACCCAAGAACAAATAAACTCTGGAGACTTTGTAGTAGTTTGAATACTTCCATGTGTATCTACTTATAAATTATAAAATTTAGAATAATATTCCAATAAACTTTCGATAGAAAGAATGTAAATAATTCTACTAAATGGTTGTAAGATAAATTTTATTATAGCTCTTAATATTTGTACTTCACATATTGGCAATAAATATTTTACATTAATATTTTTAATATTTTCACAAATATATTAATATTTTAATCACATAACTTTATTCTATTTTACTGTCATCAATAGTTAATATATGATTTCACTAACTTAAAATAAATGTTTACATATATATCTTATATTGATATTTTGTTATATACTCAAGATAGATTCTATATATTTATTCATATTTAGAAATCAGATATTTCAAGTAAATAAAAAACAGATCTTGATAATTCATTTCTTTCCAAACGATATAGCCAGGAAACTTTAGCGTAGAACTGTGAAAAAAATATGGTAAAGCTGCAGATTTGTATTTTGGTTCTACCTGGTATTTTGAACAACATACTGAACCTTCCCTAAAATCCCATGTGCGCTTCCCGGTTGTTAAGAGCAAAAATAGCACAGGTAACAAAATTCCTACAAATTTTTTTTCGTTTATAACTATTCGGGTTATCCTCCTATTGTTAAGTACAAAGCACGATGGCTAATTTGCACAAGTAAGGTATCATAGCTGTATTTAAAAGAGGTGAGATGAGGAGATTACCTAATTTCGGGCATAAACAACGTAAGTCGCAGCTAAGCTTCGATAAAAATGTCCCCTGATGTTCGGGTTGTTACAAAAACAACTTGCCTAACTGGTTTCTACTATATACGAACATAAATGAACACAACTTCAAATAAACAAATGATATTTACTTTTGGAGGAAACCTACTTTTGAACCAATAAACCAGTATTAAACTTAATATTCCCATAATCCTGAGTTATTGTGAATGCTAATCACACATTGTTTGGTTGGGTATCTTTAACTGCGATGAGAAATCAAGTTATCATTTTTGTAAAATGTAAACACCATATTTTGGCCATTACTTTAATAAAGCTTTAATTCTCTAGTTTAAATTATCTTTGAGTCTAAACTTTCACTTTAAAAATTGTTTATCCTAGTTTCACAGTCCAATCCTCAAAACAATCTTCATCCTCCTCGTATAGTTCAGGTGAATTACTTGAAGTATTCAAGCAAGTGGTTTCATAATACTGGCCACACATTATGAAGCATAACAGACCAGCGCGTCTGCACTCGCACTTTAGTGTTGTGCAGTCACCCCTGCAGTTACATGAGATCATGTGCAGAATGCTCTCTGGTGCAGGAGGCAAGTTTGTCGGTACTGTAAGAATAGTGTCGCCCGAGATTCTTCATCCCCTCTCAGTGGCATTCATTGATCGTCCTAGCCACTTTTGGACCTGCAAAATTACATTTGTAGAGGAAATAAATGAGTACTTTATATGTGGCATATGAAGCTCTATCGTAAATTGTTAGTGAATAAATTCAACCTTCTAAATCATTTTCTCATCTGAAGATATGTCCTGAGACTATGTTGATACGTTTCAGCACTTGTTGGAGGAATATTGTCAAGCTCAAAGGAGAATATAACCTTTTTTCATGCCAAATTGCGTCAAATATGTGCACACCCAAATAATTTAATATGGTATACTTGTCCCCTTTGTACAGTGCTTTCATAGCTTGTTCACCTGCTTACGTGATAGCATGTACATAAGCTTCTTGATGGTTGAAGATTTTCACCGTGCTTCACAACTCTTTATTTCATTGAAGAATGTGCCATATTGTTATTTTCCCTTTTTTAAATATTGTATATATTGTGTCACAGCCACTTAAAGCATTGAAAAAAATGCATTCCTAAAAATCAACTACTTCTGCTTGGATATCAGCAATTCTGTAACCTTTCTCTATGGTATTACCAATGTTGGGACTGACAAATATAATATGGGTTGCCATTATTGGTCGTGCAATCAACAAAACTAGTACACTATTATATGTTCCAATGACAGTTACGTTTTGCGAGCTTCTTCATGTTCAAGAGCGGTAGCAACTATCAGTGGTTCAGCGTCAGCTCTAGCTTGAAGTACAGAAATTTATACAATCCTGAAAGAAAAAGTGAGGATTTGAATTAGGTTGGTTTTGTTTTTATGATTATCCAAGAACTCGGCTTGTCGGGATGCTACCATGGTACTACAATCAAACATAACTTCAGCAATGAGTTTATTGAGGGCTCAACGTTTCTGTCCCCCCCCCTACCCCCTTAGTAGTACTTACAGTCTGGTAGCCAATGAAAGCGACTGTCCGTGAAGGTAAGAGCCTATGCATGAAGGTGACATATTCCTGGATGAACGTTGCGGGGTGAGGCCAGGTTACAGTGTGCATTAAATATCCACCATTCACGACTGTTGATGTTTCTTCATTCTTGTTTGCATCCAATTCTGTAGTAAATGACGCAAAGAGAGGTGCTAGAACAAACTTACTGATCTTTCTTGTGGTTATCTCATCAAATAGATATGGATGTTTGGGTACAAGTTCATACTTTAAGTTTGAAATCAAATTTAGTTTAGATCTCATCACACACAATATACGCATGGATAACATATGCGAACTGGTTGGTACGGTTTGACCACACGCTGCAATGTTTAAGTTAACTGCTGACAATGTTGTCACTCTTGACTTGCACTTGAGCTTCACATGGCCAAACACTTTTCCTGAAATGTCGTTGATAGCAGCTGCTCCCATGGCCTCTGTATTAAACACAAAAACAAAAACTAAAAAATCTAGAGGTGCAAAGTAAGCCCAATCTTTTAATAATGCTGGCTACAAAATTTTAAAATATATTTTAACGCACTAAATTCACAGTTAAAATAACCATTTATATATATTTAAAAAATATACACTTTGAAAATAGCAGTTACTGAACTCGCCTGCATACTCAATGCAGCTGAAGCGAACCAAACCTGTCAGAAAGTCCCCCTCAACGTACATTACTTGAACAATCAGCCAATCCAGGCCCTTCTTTCCAACTGTCACAATGTTATCTCCCTCTCCAGAAGAACCACATATCATACACACTATACTTACTTACCCTAAAGTTGCTCACAACTCAGTTTTTTTCACCCAGAGAACACACGTGAAACACACCCTTCATGTCGTGATCACCACGTGCGTATGATGCACTGGCAGTGGCACTTGCCTGTGCCTGCTTGTTAGAGATCACCAGAACCCTCCTGACAAACAGCACCAGTAATGTGGATTCAAAGTTAAAATGTTCTCGCTCTGCAATATTAAACATTTTATAGTTTAAGAGAGTGAAGTGGGTTCCATGAGAAGTTACAATCTACTATATGGTAGAATTGCTGGATATTTTTGTGCGTAAGAGAAGAGTGTGCTATTTAGCTGCGACTTATGTAATTAAGCAAATAATAATAATAAAAATAACAACAACAACAAAATTTACTCTTTCCATATCACATATTATCAAATACGACTAGTATACTTCACTTGTGCAAATTGTCCACTGTACCTGTACTAAACTAAAGGAGATCGACCCACATAGTTATAAAATAAAAACATGTGAGAAATGTGTCATTTATGATCCTTTTGCGCTAAAAAAAACAGGGGAGCACACCAGGGATTTTAAGGGAGTTTCAGTATGTTGTTCAGTATACCAAATAGGACTGAAATACTAATTTTCAGTTTTACTATATTTTGTTCACGTTAGGGCTGTACACATATTTTGTACGCCGCTTTTTAATAGCAGTTCATGATATACTCATATAAGCATTTTAACTACTACGCTAATAGGGTAGGTTTAGGGAAGGTGAAATTTAAAGGAAATGTAACAGCATTTTAATGGAGGGGTAATGAGAAACCGTCAAGTAAAAACCCCACTCAGGATAACCTCACTGGATTCTAGTACCAACACCTTCCTTCACTATAAAGGCGTGTTAGATGAGCCAGACGTTTAGTCCACGTGCCCACTGATACGAGCTATTTTATTGTTGACACTACTATAGTTTGTCTTAAGCCATCATGGTCCATCCCTTAAACTCGTCTGCTCAACTCCCAGCTCCTAAAATATCTAGTTCTAGTCCTGCTCGAAGACGTGTTCTGCTCTCATATAATAATAATAATAATAATAACAACAATAGAGGTCTAGCTTGCGTTATTAACTCATGTGTGTTGATCATAAACTCCACGAGAGTGTTATGTACTGTACAATTTCACACATAGATGCCAATTCGAGAAGATCACAATTAGTGGAAAAGTTAGACAAAAGTAGAATAGTGCTTACTATACTACTTATTAGAACCATAATTAAATAAGGACCAATACCGTGACATTTGACAGAAATATATCTTCAGTAGAGGTGTTGTCTGATATTTTTTTGTTCTTAGTAATGTTGTTTTAGTATTTTGTCAAAAATTCTGTTCAGCGTTTCTATTTTATTATAACACAATTCTTTAAAGTTTACCAATATTATATATTTTACTTTATTTATCGGTGGGCATGCAATCTAGGACGTTGGCCTCGTCTTGTTTGGTTTAACAGTGGTGGAAATTTCTGAGTTCTGATCCAGACCGTGTGTACTGAGAATTATTTTTTCCCTTAGTAGTTTTACACTTTTTTCCACAAAAATCTGGAGGCGATCCATTTAAATTTTACTTTCCTCGTCTTTGCTCCATTAGTGTGAATATGTGGCAAGCCCAAACGGACAGTGACGCAATATGGACATATGTAGGATTAGTAGCCTCAACTTGTAATTTGTAAGCAATATGCTTAATCCTAGAACTCATAAATACTAAGCAGCGTCCCCACTGAGTCGACATTGTTGATCGAAAAGTTTGATCGACAAGTGTCGAGAAACATCTGTTTGGCTTCCCTCAACACCAGTGAATTAACAAAAAAATCCAGTCGAAATCAAAATATTTGAGAAGGATGACGTACGTATTGCTTGTGCCAAATTCACTATTGTTGCATTAAAAGAAATTAAAATCACTCCGTAAAAGAAAATTTTGAGTACGACGAAGACTTCAAAGTAGAAGTAGATAGAGTGGTAGTGATTTGATATATGATCTAAGAAATGATTATGTTGATGTTTTTAAGCTTGAATACAGATGTAATGGCTACTTCCGTAATTTCTTTCGGGTGTCCGTAAGTGAGTTCGAAAATATAATTCAAATAGTTGATAAAAAGATACGTAAACAGGACACAAACTTCAGATGTGTCATTTCCATTAAGGAGCGTCTTGATTTGACCCTATAATAC
>CABFOV010002643.1:0-19154 GCA_902141375.1 Timema poppense
AATCTGTGCCGGGACCTAGGATTGAACCCCGGCCGCCAGCACAGAAGTCTGACACCTTACCCCTAGACCGCCAGGTCACCTGGTCCCAGATTCGGTTCCCGGTTGGTACCATGAGTATTTTCCCAAAAGAGGAACCATCCTAACCGTCACCAGGGTTCGGTTAGTTAGACTTAAGCTAGATTCAAGATAACTTTTGACTCCACACCTTCATAATCCTTATAATCACATATTTCATTGTAGGTACGACGTGTAGACAGCCTCATTGGGTATACCATTAGCAACGTTTTGTGCCACCAGAGCAGCTAAATGTCTACACACACAGACGACCAAACTAGATAACATATATTATCTCTCCCATTCAAAGTTGCCATACCCTAAAACAAATAAATGGTCCGGAACTCCGCACTGACTTTCTCACTCCGGTGTTTTAAAATGGAGATATTTACTCAAAACTCGTAATATATGTTAAATGAAATAATATACACTAGTAAACCCGAGCAAAAATTGCTTTATACGTAAGTAAAGCATTTTTTTACTCCCAGTTTTATTTTTGTTATTTTTATTTTTAAAGAATTAAAGTCTTCATTTGTATATTTGGACCCAAAAAAATATCGATATTGGGTCCACAAGGGTCAACACTTGGTATTAAAATTTGACTTGCGGTTAACATTCTCGACATTCTGTTAGAGGCTGCACATCTTATTACAATCTAATTGTTATTAAATTCCTCATTTATACATCAAGACAATTACAAGAGGTAGATATTGAATATTGAGTCTAAAATGGAAGAGATAGATAATTGCTGTACAAAGCTTTCCCCTAAGAGGTTAAAGGAAAAAGAACATGACGTCACTCCCGAAATAAACAGGACTGCCGATGATGGGGAGATTGAGGTTCGAATCCTGGTCAGTTGTACTTAGGGTGTGTTTATCTAAGTGTGTTTCATCTTTCCTTCAAAGCTTATATATATATATATATATATATACTTTCTCTCAATTCAAATTTACTCATTTCTCACACATAAGCGTAATTAGTAAATATGCATATAGCCCAAATGGTTAGTAAGACACAATTCTAAAAAGAGCACTTGTAACAGTGGTAGTCGCACTAGATGTGAGATTCCTCAACTACTTTTTCTGGTGCTTGGGTAACTCAAGGTTAGAATCTTTGTCAGGTAAGTTATATTGAGGGGTATTTTTTCACACTTGCTTTCCACTCTTCTTCCATGAAAATTTGGGCTCATTTCTTCTCGACTTTCCCCTTCCTCGTCCACACTCCCCTAGAGTAATTCCTATTCGTATAGCCTGAGCGGCCTATAAGACAAAGTTTAAAAAACCATCATCAAGGTTTTATCATCACAGGGATGTGTAAGTTAGCTAGGAGAAAATATATCTGAATTAAATTGGAGAAATTTGGAAAATCACACTGAAATATCACAAGAGTTATACCAGCTCCAATAAACAAGGTCTAGATTTTAACCAGAAATTCCCTGCCAATACCAATAGTGTATAACGTTATAGGGACGCCTTACACCATGTGACCACCGATATGTGTTAGATTAAAATATATTTAATCATTACCTTTAAATCAGGAGAGTTCTTGAAATATCTAACTTGAATTTTGTGAGTCTTAACCACGTACCCAATGAGTAGACACTGTCGATCAACCTTGTTGATCGACAAGTGTCAACCAACAGGCGGATGGCTCTCCTTGCCCCCACTGAATCGACAAAAAAATCCAGTCGAAAGCAAAATATTTGATAAGGATGACGTACTTATTGTTTGTGTCACATTCACAATTATTGTTTTAAAAATCAAAATTATCACGTAAAAGAATATTTTGATTATTACAAAGTCTTCAAAGTAGAAGTAGAAACAGTGATAGTGATTTGACATAAATTCTAAAACAAGATGATGTCGATGTTTTGATAAAATACAGATGTAACGGTGGCTTTCGAAATTTCTTTCGGATGTCTGAATGTGAGTTAGAGAATTTATTTTATGTAATTAGACCAAAGAAATATACGTAAAAAGGACGCCAACTTCAAACAAGCCATTTATTCCCAATAAGGAGAGTCTTGTTTTGACTCTAAGGAACATAATACGTGTAGGATCGAAAAAAAATCAATAAAAGGAAGCACTTGTTGGTCATACCACTTAATTTTTTTTAATAATAAGAAAACGAGTCCCCCCTTCGATGGTTGAATGTCAACTAAGACCTGAAACAAGTCTCCCCTACAAGATTCGATTTGACATCCTATGATATTTACCGACACTAGATGGGAAACTAATCGACACGTCGAGCAACATATTTCGCATATTAACAAAGTTTATTGTAAAGTCACCCGCTTCAGTGGTCGTGTGGTCTAACGCGCTACTCTTGTGATAGGCTATATTGCCGATGACTGGGAGATCGAGGATCGAATCTCGGTTGGGTGCACTAAGGGTGGTGTTTCCAAGATGGTTTTCCACTCTCCCTCCATGAAAATTCGGGTACACCTCCTTTAATATAATCCCTCAAACTATTAGCGTAATTATCACATAGAAATGTTAGTCAATGGGGCCGTGACTTAAACACATCACAATTTATAATATGTTTCAAATTTACATACCACACCTATAGTAATAAAAGTATACAAACATGTATAGTTAGCACAACAATTCATAGCCCATAGCGATAAGATAGACATTTTAATTCCTTACTCCAACCGCGAGGTCTAGATTGGATTTGGTTAAAATTCCCGATGACTGCAGCGAAAGTGTTTCTTTTTGACAACTTATGGTTATCAATGTAGTGTTTTCATCCTTCTTCCAAGAGAGTGTATGTTTATTTCCCATAAATTGTCGCTTTTCATCCAAAACTCTTTAATTTAAGTCTTTAACAACCCAACCATCAAAAAACTCAAGTTTAACAATAAAACAAAGTTATTAAACTGGACAAAAAATAGTTAAACACATTTCAGTACACATTTTACAAAAGCAAAAAATTAATACAAAAAAATTAGTAAAATTCATAGCAGTAGTATAAAAATACATCTCCTATTTTATAACAACATTTAAAATCGTCATTATAGTTTGTTAGTAAAAAAACACAATGTAGCAGATAATAATTTAAGTAGTTTAGTGGTGTAGTTAATAAAATAATAATTAAAGTATAAACATATAATTCACGTGAAAGGTATATTGTGTAACTAATTACGGTTATTTACTGTGTCGCTTGTAACAAATTAAGAAACAAAATTATAGCAGTGACGATAAAATGTTTCTATGAAACACCATAACACGCCAGACATTCTCTATCCACAAAGATATTAGACTAAAGTAATTAACCAACATTTGTATGTAAATGTTCAAACCATTCTAATGATACAGTAATCCAACAATTGTATTTTTTTAATCGCTCTCATTTTTACGCGACTATGAAATAAATTCTTCAAAAATGTTGGTATTGTAATTCCTGCAGTGTTATGCCAGAAAAGTAATTTACTGCCGCGTTTGTTAGCACTTTTAGTAATAATGGCTAAATCTAGCTTTGTAAAATGAAATATAGTTAAAGCTTTAGCGTTACTAGTAAAGTGACAACTTAAAAAAAAGTATAACACATGACTTGACATGTTTTATAAACCAGAACGTATTAACTTGCCAACGTATTTTCATTCAAAATATACGCTGTAGCTTGATTGCTATGTGAAGTCAATTGGTCTATAAATGTATATAACCTGGAGCCTCTCTCACTCTACTCTAACACGTTTGCCTGGAGAGAAATTTCAAGTTTTATTTTTATTTTTGCTTGACGTCTCCCTTCAATGATATACGCATTTAATTACACTAGATGAATATGAGTGAGGAAGCTAGAGTTTAGATGTAATTTACCTGAATTTGCTTAGAAGGAGAGTGGAATAAAACTTAAACATATTTTTTTAGCACTGCTTTATGCATATGTTCTAATTACTCTAATGTGAGTAGAAAAAGGAAGGTTGAATTTAGAGGAAGTATAACCATATTTGCGTGGAGGGAGAGTGGAAAATCCTACAGGAATAACCAGCCTCATTACACCCGTACAGGATCGAACTCCAATCTGTCCATTATCTAGTGGCTAATCTATTTTGCCAGTGACACCTTAGACCATGCGACCACCGAAGCGGATTATTTATTAAAGTAAACATTATCATTTCCCAAGGCCGGTATTTGATCTTTCACCTCATCACAAACAAACCTTACTTTCACTAGATTAAATTGACATTTAGTCTCCGTACACACTGATACGGAAAACTTTAAGTTTGAAGTTTGTTCTTAAGTCAACTTTCATGTAAAAGGAGAGTCAATGTGTGTGTCTCTTAGGTGGTGTGGTGGGCATGGAGTTATTGTTTTACTAAGCAGGCGTAGGTTAAATAGTCCGTATTTCGTGGTATTTAAAGGTATGTTTAGACTATATAACAAGTTATAAAACTTTGTGTTTCATAACAAAGTTTTACTACTTGATGGAAAATCAAGCTATAAATGTTTTGTGTTTTATAAAAACCTACACAGTTCCCGTCTAATGTCGGTAAAAATAATAGATAATTATGTAACTTTAGTTTTCTAATATGTTGCATCGGTTACAGAACTGTTTACATTATCTAATAAGTTGTCTGGACTGTTCTTTCGCTGGAATAGCATCTCTAAAAGAGGTGTATTTTCTCTCTATTGGATTACCAATCAAATTAATTACTCAAAGTGCTGGCTTGTCACCGGAACAAAATTCCTAAAACTACCATGAGTTCAGAGTTCCCCAGCCAACAATTTGTTATGACCGGTCACCAGTTCGTAGAGGATAGGAGCACACCCACACATTAAAATAATACGATTGATGTTTACTATTATATAACTAGCTAGTTTAATAACGTTAAATTATTATACTACTATAAAACCACATGGTTGACTCCCTCACTCACTGACATTAATGTTTACCCACTTCCAGATGAGCTAGAAATATGGCAAAATTATAGCTTCTAGCCTGTAACCGACGGGAAAATTCCAAAAAGTTAAAAAATTTAATCTTTAACCCCCAGAAAAAAATTAAAATGGTATATCAACTTTAAAGTCAGTGTGGACCTTTCTTTGGAGGTCTATTGTGGCTAAACGGTAAGAGATATCAAAAAACTGTTCTGGAATTATATTAGCTTACATACACTTGCAAAGAAAACTCACTTGGGGTTTGGGGACGGAGCCCCCAACGAGCAAAGCGAGTGTAAAACATACAAGTATTTACAAAAGATTATAGTTGGTATCTGATAAATGTCTAGGGGTAAACTATCCTAACTTTACTACAGTCTTGGACCATGCAGAGGTCTTAAGTTTGACAACATGCTCTGAGGAAATACCAGACACAACTGTCCTGTTAGTCAGTCATTTTGTCCCTGCATGAACTCCGGATCATGAACTGGCCGTTCGTCCCTAACTGGAATCTACATGGTCAGTAGAAAGGCCATTGTCTCAATACTAGGAATGTAACCGTAAGTTAGGCGGCCGTTCCAAGTTGCAACAGTTACTAGTTTCAAACATCCACTTCTGTAGCGGCACATTCTTAATTTTGAGTGTACACTCTGTTCTACATGTTTTTGGTTCCCAACTACGTCAAAGTCATCACGTTTAAGATAGGTCAAAAGATCACTCGCACAATATTTAGCTCTCGAACCCAGAACCATCCTTTAGCCCTTATTTTGCGCCACATTACATTACACAAACCGAGACCAAAATAAAAACATCCTTCTCGCACACCATGATAATAAGACATATTATAAAGTGTAAGATAATTTTGAGTCATTTTTGTCAATAATATAAATTATAAGAAATTTTATAAAATCACTAAAATTTAACAAGTTACAAAATAGTTTTGTTTTACAAAAAATTTGTTACATAATGTAAACAGACCTTAATACATAGACTACACATTAACACAGGCCCGGGAATTTTTTTTTAGATAAATGCCCGCATTGAAACAAATTTAAGACTGGGCCACAAAATAGAATGCAGTTTTAGAAGGATGCAATTTAATATATGTTGATAGATATATAGATAGATAAATAGATAGATAGTTAGATAGATAGATAGATAGATAGACAGCATTAAAAGGAAGACAATGTATAAAAAAATTAAGTAAATGATTCTCGGATAAAGCAGAACTTTATGAGACTATTGCAAATTTTTCATATCTCTCGTAAATTATTTAATAACCCGCATCGTAGTAATGTACCTGGCTACGATCCTAAGGGGTCCCGGGTTCGATTCCCGAAGGGTATTTTTCCCGAAAAGAGAACTACCCCAATGGTCACGAGGGTTTGGTTAGTTAGGCTTAAGTTAGGTTTTTAGTGTTTCCACTGGTCCCACACTCCATACTCACTATCATCATAATCTCAACTAATCGGGACTCGGAAAGAGTCTTCACGTAAAAGATGTACGATTAGTACACTCGGGCGTCCCCTGAGCATTGGTACATTAGTACTATCTTGCAGGTATTAGAATTTTATTTAAATTACATAATACAATAAAGAAAACAGCAGGATTAATAAATTAATAAAAAAAATACAAACAAAAGCTAAAATCTTACTCATATTTGTGATAAGAATTTGCTCTCATCATCTTTCAATGTATTTTCGGCTTGTTTAGACTTTAACATTGCAAATTAAATCTTATATATAAATAAATCTAAGAACCATGAAATAAATATATCCCTCCATTTAAACTTACACTCTCAAAATGAGGCAATGACGTACAAATTCAAAAAGAATGTAATCAATAAACTTATAGAGTAGACGGGACTTTCCCGAATCGTGTTATATTTATGCATACCAATCTGACAAAAAAATGTCAATAAGCTTCCTTCATCACCAATTGAGTAGTAAATAATCACAAAATAAAAATGTTAAAAACTAGGACAGTTGTGTGTCACGAAGTGGTCTTTCGGGACACCAGAATTATCATCTAAAAAATCGCGACAATCCTGGAAAACTGGTAGTTCCGGCAAACCTAATTTAGATAATATCAATGTTACATAACAGATACGTGTTCCTTCTTTGTGTTGTAGACCTGAGTCAGCCAGCCAAATGCGAAACCGTCTGTAACAATATAACAAAGATGTTATTACTATCAGCTCAATTGGTATATATTTACACATCGGTGTTTTGGAACTGAGCAAAAAAAAATAGGAATAACGTCACACTATAAATACAAGGATGATTGAAACTAGTTCAGTGAGATTTTAGGAGGCATTATGGGAGTACCCTTGAGTAACATTATTATTATTATTAGCACCGCGTCTTACTACCCGTTTGGGCTATTCGCACTTACGCTAATGTGTAATGGTAGGGTGATTGTGAGATGAAATGGAGGACCTACAGTTTAACGTGGAATCCGAACCACGGTGGAGGCCTGGCATTCCTTACATTCACAAGATGTCTTGTCAGAGGTGAAGGAAGGGTTTGGTAATCAGATAAATCTTTGCTGGGACCAAGGATTGAACCCCGGCCGCCAGCATAGAAGTCTGACACCTTACCCTTAGACCACCAGGTCACCTTGAGTAACAGTTCGATGTATAGTTAGACCACCGATTTAAACATACGGATGAATTGACTTGGGCAAGTGATTCCTTTAGACTTAAAACCAATTATATTATAACTGACTACATCACATTTTCTACCATAGTTTACAAACATTCAATCAAATTCCAGGACAACTATTTCAAAGCTCACTCCAACCCTCCCTCTTCGCACTTAAGCCATCCAGACAACTTGCGCACAAGAATAGTAGAGGTAGTGACAATATGTATATGTATGTTACTACATATATACGTAAATATACATCCCCACGTACATGTATATACATATATATATATTTGTGTTTTAAATAACACTTTTTAACAGACGTGTTTGTGAATGCAGCCGAATGTTAGTGTCGTACTAAAACCTCAAGGAATTTCCCTTGCGAGCCTTTACCAGAGTCCTCCATGTCTCTCTTTGCGTCTCCCACTCTCACTCTCTCTCTCTCTCTCTCTCTCTCTCACACACACACACACACACACACACACACTCCCTCGTGGTACTAGACCAGGGATGAAAACGTTGGAGGGAGTGTTTCTCTGCCGATAAGACGTGAGCCTTGGTTTTCGCTCGTTCGCCTGGAAAACTTGTCTCAATCTCTCTCTCTCAAAAAAAAAAGTCCTTGATCTGTCCCAGACACTCGCCTTCGTAAGGAAAACGTCTCTCATTTCATTCACCCGGTGGATGAAGGATAGGCAGAGTAGTAGGGAGAAAGAGAAGGAGAGAGAAGACCACGTCGTGGTATTCTAATGTTATGCGGTAGGGAAATTGGTAGTCGAGTCATTGAGCCGGATTTTCAATTTTCTTTTGGCAAAGCTGTCTTTCGAAGATCCAAAGCTTTTTTTTTTCATTTAAGTAAGTTATTGATATGTTACACATCCATTTATTATACTGGGTTTAACTCAGATGGATGCACAAGGACTTTTCCTTTCTACCCTACTAATTGTTTTCCATATTGTCTTTGTGTATATTTTCCTTAATATTCACTTCCCTCATCCCATGTCTGTAAATTAATGTGAGATGGATAAATCAGAAATGGAGAGTAGATTGAAGAAAATAAGACCCTCTTCTTTGGTAGAATGTTCTAAAGTGTCACTGTCGCAAGGCTAGATGTACTGAGGGTGTTAATTTTTTCTAAATGTTTTCAAACCCTACTTCTTCGCAAAAGAGGGTATATATACTCTAAATACTAGCTTACTTACCCCTTATCCATCGTTATAATTGATATAAACTAAATTCGTTAGAACGGGTGGTGAATCAAAATTAGCATTCAAAGGGATTGTCCACTAAAGTCGAGGGTGCTGGCTCAATTCGGATGACATTAATAAAGATAACTAGTATTTTTATATTATATATTTTTTTGCTTTTAAATTAATATATATCTAAATTAATAATAAATCTAGTAAATAGTGGACTTATATTTGTTTATCAATACTCAATATCCATTCGGATTAATATATGCATATACATTATTAGCTCCAATAGAGTGAGGATAGAAAAGGTAGAATTTACTCAATTTATAGGAAATATATATTAGCATTTTTGTATCATAAGAGTGGGAAACCATTTAGATGAAACCATCCTTAATACATTTCACCTTTGATTCGAACCCCGACTTCCACGTCACCAACAAACCAGTCCTTATAAACCTGGCATTTAGTTCACGTTTTCCCCACCGACATGAGCGGATGTACTTTCAAATATAAACGTAATTTTTAAGTTGTTTCCAAATATAGGTAAAGAATTCACTCGTTTTAATGGGAACAGGGATGTTATCTTATTGGTGATCGTTTCAATTAAGGTTAGGTCAAAAATAACACCAATTAAGTTCAATATTTTTTACAGTTTTTATAACAAAATAGTTTCAGGACCATAATAAACTCAATATTTCTTAAGTATCTACGTTTAGTTTAATTTTATACACAAAAAATCTCAACAGTTCTTAAACATCTGTAAAGGTGATTGTGGAATTTGTAGCAGGATTTTTCTCCACATTTAAAATGTCTTGATAAATTCCAGGATGTCAACAACATATATTCAAGAACTACTGTTGATTCTACCAGGGACTGTATTTGGGTGTTTGGCACCCTGAGCTGAAAATAAAAGGGGCACCTTCGACCCTTCCACCTCACCAGATATTATGAAAGGTTCAACATTTCCAAAATAGCGGGGGTTTTCTGAAGAATCATAAAAAGTCAATTTTTTCTTTTATTTTTAAATTTGTATTGATATGGTGGGTATTTATCCAATAGAATTTAATCGTGGACCCGCAAAATGTAAGGAGAAAAGAGATTTTTTTTCTTTTTAAGTAAAATTAAATCAAATTATTTCAAAATTGAAGCCAGATACGAAATAAAAGCAAGAAAAAAACGATTTTTTGTCACCCTCTCCGTAATATTTCATGCCACTTTAAAAATAATAATAAAATTATGAAAAAGATAAAACTATTTTACCCATCGGGATAAAACTTATTATCCAGGATTTTCATAGAGTTTCCCCTAGGGGTTTATGTAATTGGACATCTAACCCTAAAACTAAGGGTAGTTTACTGAATGGCAAAAAGAGAAAAAGTCTATTTTCTCAAAATATGCTTTACGATTTTGGTTAAATCTCATTTAAAAACATTTATAGGTATTCTAAACAAAATGGCTACTCCAAATATTTCGGCAAAATGACATTAAGGGCTCCGATCTGCTGCGTAAATTATCTTTTTTTATAACATCTCCTAAACTATTTGAGATATGGAATTACTTATCATCACAAATATGTAGGTCTATTTATAATACAAATATTATAGTAAAAGCATATTTTTATAAAAACAATAACTTTCAAGATATACGCAAATATATATATTTTATAACATTTCAAGCACAAAAGATAATGTATTGCGCCCGTAAAAAAAACTTGAAATGTTGATGGATGTCGACGTCTCAAAACCCCCGAACCATAAAAAGTGATCTTTTCAATGTCGTCTGTCTGTTTGTTTAAACTTAAAATTAAGAGTAGTTTAGTAAAGGGCAAAAAGATTAAAGATAGATTTTCTCAAAATCGGCTCTAACAATTATGACTAAAATTCGTATCTAGATGTTGATTAAGATTATAAATAAACTGGTTATTTTTATTTTCCCATGAAAATTAATTTTAAGGTACTTTACTGAAGCAGAAACTTCCATATCTCTTCAACTATTTGAGACACACTAAATAATTTATCATTGCAAAATTGTAGTACTATTAAAAATAAAAAAACTTTTATATGAAATATATTTTTATAAAATCAACAGTTTCTGAGATATTGACAAATATATTAATACAATTTTGTGAGCTTTAGCTGTAAAGAAATACTATTTAAGTTTTAACGCAATAATTCTTCAATGACGTAGAGTAATTAAATATAAGTAAGTCTCTAAAAGTTTATGTTGTTTTTTCTTAAGCCTCTTAGGGGAAATGTTTGTACAACAATGATCTATCTCCATTTTAGGCTCAATAGTTAATATTTACCTTTTTTATTGGTCAAAATTTATAAATGAGGTATTTAATAGCAATGCGAGGGCATGAATATTGGAAACACCTAGTAAAATGTCAAAAAATTTATCTGGAAGGTGAAATTTTAATACGAAGTGTTGACACTTTTGGACTAAATATGATCAGTTTTTATCACTCCAAACATGCAAATGAAGACCAATTCTTTAAAAATAAAATTATAAAATTTTAAACCAAGACTCAAAAAAGTTTTACATAAATATGGTGCAATTTATAATTGGGTTCGCTAGTGTATATTATTTATATTCACATAATATATTACGAGCTTTGATTAAATATCTCTATTTTTATTAAACAATATAGCGAGAAAGTCCGGTCGGAGTTATTTTTGTTGTTTTTTGGTTTGTCTGATTGGGGGATTTGAGTTGGAACTGCTTGCAAGATTTTAACTTGATTCAGTTTTAATTTTTTACAAACCTTGACCCGTGGTGTAGTGGTCGGTGCATCTGGCTACGAGCCTAGCGGTCACGGATTTGATTCCTTACTGGTACTTTGGGTATTTTTCCCGAAAGGGGAATTACCCCAATGATCAACAGGGTTTGATTAGTTAGGTTTAAGTGCGTTTATGGTTCTACTCCCTCATATTCCTTATTACTATCACCCTCACATTCACTATTATCATCATCTCATCAGGACATGAAAAGAGCCTCCACGGAAAGGATGTACGATTAGTACATTTGGGCGTACTTTGGGTGACGCTACATTAGTACTGGTTAATATTTCCACACACTGGGTTACGAATGATGTATCCCAGATGAACAATATTATTATTTTTTATCATTTATTACAAAAACTAAATTATATTGATATACTTAATCATATCTCAGAAATTAAATCATTTCCCATTAACAATTTGTTGAATTTTTGAGTGTTATTTCTATAAATAAATTTCCAGTTTTCTAAATAAATACTATGGTGCACCTCACAATTTTTTTTAACTTTTTCTAAACTATACTTATTGCTATTAAGATATGTGTAACAAAATAATATACATTGTTATAGAAACATAATGAGGGAAAAATTCCATCGTAAGAAAAGAGTATATATCATATATGAAATATAATACAAAGTTACAGAAATATATATTAATTGCTTTGTACATTTTCAACTGCCAATTTCCCAAAACTATATTAAAAATATTTTTGACTATAATTCGGAAAATATTGATTTTATAAAATATACTCAATTAAAGTTTTAGGAATATTTAAGAATTATACACCTTTATAACGATATTTTTTCTCTTATCTCAAAGAGCGATGGAGATATGATAGAGATTGGAATTCACTCGTGTTTAAAGTATCCTCTAGATAGTTTTTATGACAAAATGAGATACGCCATTATTTTTGTAATTCTAAACAGTTCCTATATACGAATTTTAATTAAAATCGTTGAAGCCAATTTCGAGAAAAACGCTTTTTCTTTTTCGCCCTTAAGTACACTGCCTTTAATTTGGGGTTTGATAGCTAATTTCATACATCCCTGAGGGGAACCTTATGAAAACCGTAGCTACCAAGTCTTATCCTGACCGGTAAAAGTCTTTAGGCTCTAATGACAACATCCATTAAAATATGTAACTCAATCGAAGAACATTTACGTATTATCTTTGAGTTCTATATAAACCTGAGAATCCACGTTTCAAATACACATTTAAAGTAATAGAATACTAAATTTGAAAATATATCTTGTTAACATTTTTCAAATATTGAAAAGTTAGACCCCTTTAGATTATTTTTATAGATTAAAGGAACTAACTGTTTTCACTACCGATGTCCGATACACTATTCATTTTCACTGTTTTAACCTTCAGCATCTTTTTCTCCCGAGATGTTTTGCATTCTTAATATATACAATATACAACCAGATAGAGAAAGTTTTTTTTTACTAAATGTATATTTTATTTTTGTGAATCTATTTTTAAGATAATAATGAACAAATTCACAAACTCTCACGAAAAAGAATAAACTAAATTAATTAATTAACTAACATAGAGCCCAACTACAGAAACATATAGTAAGCTAAAAACAGACAAACAAGTCTGCGGTATTTATTTTTAGCTTACAGCTATAAAATAATCACTCGGGTATTTATTATTACAGGTATACATGAACAGTGCGAATAAATGGAGGAAATCAACTTTTATTGGCGTAGTCGGGCGCCCTGCCTTATTTCTATGTATGGAGAGTATGTTAGCAAATTTACATATCTACAGACAAGAGAGGCCAGTCCACTATAATTGTAAATGATTATATTATTATTATTATTAGTATTAGTATTAGCACCGCATCTTACTAACCGTCGGGTTATACGCACTTACGCTAATGCGTAATGGTAGGGTGATCTTGAGATAAAATAGAAGACCTACAGTTAAACGTAGGATCCGAAACACGTGGGAAGCCTGGTATTACACATACTCACAAGTTGTGATTAATACACGTCTTGTCAGAGGTTAAGGAAGGGTTTGGCAATCAGATAAATCTGTACCAGGATCTAAGATTGAACCCCGAACCCCCAGCACAAAAGTCCGACACCTTACCCCTAGACCACCAGGTCACCGATTGTATTATCTAATCTTAATTGATATTGATTTTCAGATATTATATGCTAAGAATTTATAAACTAGCTAGCTCTAACTAAACCCAACCCTTCATTCTAAAACCTTTTATTCACCTGTCCATTCCACGGACCGGGTAAAAACAGGTCCATTTCATGGGTATTGGGTAGCACTTCTAGCTGACCAGTTCATGAACTAGCCAGTCCATGAACTGGGCAGCTCAAGCACAAGCACTATCCAATTGAAACCTTCTTTTTGTTTGGTGATGTTCATGAAATCCTTTTAGACATTTAGTCACTTATAGTGTACAGGTTTCTGTTATGTAACAATCAGAGCTGATCCAAGTAAATAACAATATTCTATTCCACATAATTTAACATTTATTACTTGGCTAGATCTGAAAGCCTTTTAACCCTTTAAATTTTATAGGTTTCTGCTATGTTTCAATCAGAGGTGATCTAAATCAAGATCAATGTCTGATACCACTCTTTCGTATCATGTGTAAACAAGCACTATAATATTCGATTAACACAATGAAAGTGATTGGAAATGAATTGTGGTCCCGCCAGAGAGCAAGACCTCGTGCCCATTCCTCTAGCGTCACACACGGCGGGACCAGAGTTCAAGAGCGGGCGGTGATGGTAGAGTGACATCATACTCTACACAACTCATTAGCCGGACGAGTTTTTACCCGGTCTATGAAATGTATAAGTGAGGAATACAGTTCATGGAATGGATAGGAACATGACCAATTTCCCTTTCTGGGGTGTAGCATATATATACACCCCTTTCGTCGTCAATGATAAAATGATGAGACGTTTTCGTACGTGCTTTGAACCTCGAGGGCTGGAAATTGGAATAAATGACACCTTTCCTTGATCCCGTGGATTCGTGGTCAACTCTAAAGCTACACTATCGAAAGTAATTTGATCAAACAAAAGGGGGTTATGGAGGCAATGCGTAAGGATACCCCAGTTCTGATCTCAATGGCATGGGCATGTAAATTTATTTTAATAGGGCTATCTACTAGACAATTTTATTCTACCTTTAACTAATAAAGATTATCAAGTACCCCATACGGGAGTATATCGACTTTCAGGGGGGAGGAGTCCGGAACACCATCTAACCCACACACTACGTCCTTGCTCGTTGGTGACAGGAAAGATCACAGTGAATTGATGACTTCTCCATCTAGACGAGAAACCAACATTTGGAGCTCAAATAAAAGCAGTGAGGGATGTGAAAAATGTTCTATGCTAAAAGAGTTTTATAGTATTCAATAAGTCTTCAACCTGGGTCCCCCCCGTTTTTTTTCCTGATGATTTTATTGTCCCCCTTGTTGCTGCATCATGCATGATGAGCGTATCAGAGACAGGATTATATAGTCACAGGGTAGAATGTTTTAAAAACTGATAAATGAGTGAGGGTGGTATCCAAGGACAGTAGTGGATGGATAGTGTGGTCCCGAGCACACTATTGGCCCACCTTTTAACCTATGATGACCCAAGCAAACCTACGCTTGTGTCCACTTGGCATCCACTTAGGGCCAGTTTCATAGTCAAGTTTAGTACGCCTCAAGTGCGGCGCTACAATAAGTACATGACGACACCTACCTAAACTCGAATAGAATGGGCCAGTTTCCAATGAGAGAACTGCCCATTCCATTCTGGTTTAGGTAGGTGTCATCTTGTATTTAGTGTAGCGCCGCACTTGAGTCGTACTAAATTTGACTATGAAACTGGCCCTTAGTCAACTTCTTGCATACTTCCCTGAATGTAAGTGTAGTGCCCTCAGTTTGGTTCCTCTCAGAGTTTGCTACCGCTACTTCTTTGGTGCCCCTCTTCGTTCAGTACCCTCTCCAGTTCTACATCCCTCCCAGTTTGGCATTCCTACCAGTTCAGCAGAACCCCTACTAAACCGGCACATCCCAATGATAATTACTGGATTTTATTTAATATTCGTTTAAAATTAAATTAAACGTGTCCCTTATTTATTTAGCCCTAAAACGTGTTTTGATACAAAAATTGTACCAAAACTGATCGTAAATGGCTTGTCCTTTCACTCTAGCTTAAGGAGGGAGTGTAAAGAATGTGAGTTAAGGTCATTGTCTTTAAGTTTTTAAAGCACATCATTTTGGGGTAAAATAATTAATATTGTTCCAGTAAAAATATGATGTTTAATTTTCTTCACATGATGATATCAACAGTTGTTGAATATCTGTTTTGAGCATAGTGGCATTAGATGAAAGACTTTTTAACTGAAGATAAAAATTTTCATTAAATTCCAGGACACCCTTGAAAGATATTCAAGAATAGAAGTATGAAGAAAATTAAACTCTATACTCGTATTTCTACTGGTCATAGGGTCCTTATTGCGATTGGTCAATGTTAACGCGGAGGTTGGTGTTTAAATCTCACTGTAGTTCACAAGGAAAAATCTTCCTTGTATGGATTTTTTCCCTAAGGTTTTCTCATCCTATTTCCAAAGCTAAGGAGTGTGCGTTTCTTCGAATTTACCTTAACTATCACCGCTCTTTTGTTTAAATAGTTTTAGATTTTTAGCTAACTTATAAATCAAAATATGAATATCCTTAATATAATGCATTTCTCGGAAGAATCAGATATTTAAATAAATACACTTAAAAATTCCAAAATAAAATATGTTTCATTAACATCCTAACCAATAATTCAGTTAATAGAGCGTCCGCCTATTAATTTTAAGATTACCATGTTCAATTCCCACCCTTGTAAAAAAAATGTAACTATGTAAATGGAAACGTTTCTTTTCCTATTGATGAATTAACTGATGGAGGACTGGGTGTTTTTTTAATCTAAAATAAGATAGTTTTAAAATAATAAAACAGCGGTTCATAAAGTACAGCATTAAATACCGTAAATTATTGAATTTAATAAAGTATACCCATAATACAAACTTGTCCAATTTTTAATTTTGGAAAACACATTTCTGAATTCTGAATTTGTATGGATGCTTTACATAATAAGGGCCACACACCCGTTCCCTCCCATAACCCGCATGCTTATTTAAACAAAAGAGAACGAGAAATTGTTCTGTTTTAACCCATTGTTCCTTCTAAATCCCCTGGATTCTTTCATCCGTTGAAGGCAAGGTTATGGCAAGAGGGGGCTGGGAAGTCTGAGAGGCAGGAGAGGGGTATCATCTCTAAATGTCCACTCGGTGCTGTTATCCCTCTTGTACGGGCTGGGACTCCGGACCGGGGTGTCTTCCCCCTTCTAAACCTCCCCCCACCCCCTTCACAAACCCGTTGGGAATACGCAGAAGGAATTATTCCGTGGGTAGGGAATTATTCGGTCAGAAGGATGATGGTGTGTGTTTGGCGGAGGACTGGCAGTTGTTCTAACAGTAATGCCAACTTAATCTGCGTTTTGTTTTCCCCCCCTCTCGTGGTGGCGTGTCCACTCCACGGATCGCGCGCAGTGTGCAACGACAGCCATCTCCTCCCACCACCATGACCGGCATCGCTTGGAAAGGAGAGGAATAAATTAGAACGGTGCAGCGAACGTTTTGAAATTAAAAGATAATACCGCGGGAAATAGCAGACTGGAAGCGTGTCCTTGCATACGAATCGCTATGACGAGCTCGGCAGCAGACAAACTCCCGTGAAGGAAATACTAAATAATAGGAAAAAAAAAGTATATTTATATGCCCTCAAGCTCTAGAGCTTTTTAGAATATATAAACATTTTTTGGATGGTAGATCTTGATAGCATTTTACTATATTATTTATCGAGTGAAACAAGGCTCTGGCTTAACTCGACAATTTGTCGTTTCGTCTATCCTGATATTTGTTCCGTGATAACTGCCAAATACGAAGCTTAATTTTAATTTAATTTGGCGGGGAAATTCTTTTAATACGAGACAAACGAAGTATGTAATAGATATTTAAATCTGAATATTTGTTTCAATATGGTGGCCGCTAAAGAGGTTTTTCGTTTAATAGCCCATCTCAACTGGTTTGATATCAACATTCTAAGCAATTGTTTGAGTACGTCAGGGGCACTTTTTTAAACTATACATTGGTGGCGAAAGTGAGGTCTTAAGGTGGGATGGCAGGGGATTTGAGAAAAAGTAATTATTTTTGCAGTTTTTATGGCAAAACTTTTTTTGGTTGAAACAAATAAAATATGGCTCTAGTACAAATATAGAATTAAGTTTTCTTCACATGGTGACCTCAACATTTCTTGAATATCTGTCAAGAGTGTTCTGGAAGTTAATGACACCTTTTTTCTTCATTTAAAAATTCTGTCATCCAATACCGC
The DNA here is from genome assembly GCA_902141375.1 of Timema poppense. NCBI lineage: Eukaryota > Metazoa > Arthropoda > Insecta > Phasmatodea > Timematidae > Timema > Timema poppense. The sequence goes on from CABFOV010002643.1 coordinate 17,965, forward strand.
TATGTTCATAACAGATAGTCAACAACCGTTGATATCACCGTGTAGAGAAAATTAAATTCTATATTTCTACGGGAGCAATATTTTATTTATTTTAGCAATATATAAATATATATATATCCATAAATAATGCAAAAACACTGAAATTTTCTCGTATACCCTTACATCCCACTTTAAACTACGTTGAAAACAGCTATTCTCTATAAATATGATGTACTATTTAACATATTCACTATTTATTTTCTGTCTATCACCAAGATAAAATATCAACTTCAAATCCAAGGAGAAATTATGGGTGATATTCCAACTTGAAATCTAAAGTCTCTAGTAAATAATCTGGAAGGTCATATTTACTCTATCAGAATTCTACTATCTATTAATATATTTAGCAGAATTCTGGTACAATGACACGAATATGACACTTATTCTTAACATGATGTACTTATAATTTTTTTAAATGCAGGGAGTGAGTTCTACTCCTCACAGTACTACTGATGATATTATTTATCAAATATCTCCAGATAACTTTGCCTGACCTATGAATACTTGAAAGTAGAGCTAGAAATTGTTCACTTCTGAATCAGGCTCTTTCAATGTAAATAGGACAGTTTCTCTTGTTTCGTGACAGTAAAATAACATTCATTAAGGTGTGGATGTAGGGGATGCGAGTAAAAATCAGTATTTTTGCAGTTTTTATAGCAAAATATTATTTTAATCAAAATAAATCAAACATTTGCTCCAGTAGCGTCTAATAGCGTAAGAGTACAATTTTCTTCACGTGGTGATACAGGTTGTATCAGTGGCAGGTCCCACTTTTTAAATGTATCATTCTCTTGACTTATTAACTCAATAGTAACGTAAATACGTGTAAATGAGGGGTTAAAATTGGCAGCCTGACTAACCTTCATATCAAGTTCTGAAGTCTCCTTCACATCTCTTCAAACCATGTTCACACATGTTTCACCATGTTTTCTGATACACACCTCAACATGTCTGCGTCAGAATTTTTTATTTCACTCATGATGTTTTAATGGAGGTCCTGAATGGCTTGTCGTCTATATTTATAGACACTTTCCTCAAGATGGTCTTTCAATAAATAATTTGCTGACGTCATGACTGGTGACCTGGGGGGGGGGGTGGGGGGGCAGGCTTTTGGGGAGGACAAGTTAATGGAATAAGTTGTTGGTAAGTGC
>CABFOV010002643.1:19407-70163 GCA_902141375.1 Timema poppense
GGGGGGGGGGGGGAGGGAGGACAGGCTTTTGGAGATGACAAGTTATATGAATAAGTTGTTGATAAGTGCCACGGACTTATTGGAGGTGTGGTATGTGGCATCATACTACAGATGTACCCCTTCCTAAGCTTGATATCCTCTAGTTACTCCACGAACGCCATTAAAATGTCACTTTACGCATCTGTGTTCAGAGTAAACTCAAATAGTGTTGGTCCAATTACTCTTTCAGCGGAATGTGCACACCACACGCACATCTTTTTAGAATTAACAGATGTTTCGTGGATCCCATGAGAGTTTTCTGACACCCAAATTTTCGTGTTTTGGAAATTCATATAGCTTGAGAGATTGACTCAAGCTTCATCCGTAAATAACATCATAGTCAATATTCCAGAGTTTCTTTTCACCAAGTTGAGGAGCCAATTCCAATAACGAAACTGCATGCTTGATGTGGTTGGGCTCTATAAACGGGTGAACAGTTGTTACTTTGTCCGACCTTAATTTTGCCCGCTTAGCTACTATTTGGCACATCGTCACTAGTCTCCTGCGGCAATCGTCATAGTGATTTCCGGGGGGAGATAAGCAATCGCTCACACCTCATAAACATCTTCGGCACACTGTGGGCATTTTTGAAAAAATAAAACACTAAATTTTCCGCGCCGTTTAAGTTCATTTGACATTTAGACACCATCACGCCCACAAAGTTATAACGAATTAAAATGTGGTACCTCCCACTGATGAAACACCCTGTATTAACAGTTATTGAATATCTATGTAAGGTGTTTTAGAAGTTAATTACAGCTTTTTCTCTTCGTTTAAAAAATGTTGTCATCTAATTCCTCAATACTCAGCAACAAATGTTGATATCACCAAGTGAATAAAGTTAAATTCTAGGTTTTTATTGAAGCAATATTTTATCTATTTTGCCGAAAAAGGATTTTCCATAAAAACTGCTCATGTCCCCTGCAGCCACACCTTAAGTTTAAATTAGTCCACATAATGTATGTGTATGTGTCTCACGTTCTAGCTATCCACATACCTACAAGATTGGTGAAGGATTGAGAAAGATGATATTGATATGAAACGTAGCTTTAATAGCGTGGCGGGAGTGTAGGAAACCACTTAGGAATAAAAAGCCATTTCAGTACACCTGGCAGGAAATTGAACATCAAACTCCCCGCAACTGGCAATCCAATCTGCAGTGAGGGTGACATCTTAGACCGTCCAACTAAATCAGCGTCTAAGTAATTGAAAAGAAGGGAAACGTGTTTTTAGATTTTATATAAAATTTTTGTCCTTAATTCTAATTTGACGATATTTTTATATACACATGGGGTAGAAGAATAGTCCACTTTTTTATATTCCCAAATACCTGCAACGGAGTCATGAAGTCCAAGGCTCACAATATACTTGATTAGTGATGAAAAATAAGTTAAGGTTTGAATTTTTTCATTTCGATAGGGGATGGTATTTAAAAAGTTATTTTACCCATCCTCCAGTAACGCAAATGTGAGTGCAGCTCTTCCAAAGCTACCCTACCTATGCTTTTTCCATGGATTAAACCATTAACAGCCATGTTTAAACTTAGTGCCACATATTTTACTACTCATACATCCGAACATTTATACTAATAGGGTGGGGATGAGAAAGGTAAAATTTAGAGGAGATAAACCTACATTTCGGTGTAGGGATATCAGGAAATAGTTTAGGAAAAACCATCTTTAAAGACCTTAGTACACCCTACTGGGATATTAGTGCTGATCTCCATGCAACATACAAACCAAATGATGATTTTTACTAAATAAATATAAACATTTGTATTTCCAATATTTTTTAGCTTATTGTTGTCAAATATCAAGAAAAAATAATCTAATGTTAATTATACTGGTATATTTATGGACAAAAATGTCAGTTTCATCGGTTTCGCCATCTACAGATAGGTTTGAGCTCGAATCCTGAGCTGATATAGTGAGGTGTTTTTCCATAAATATGTAATAACCTCCCTTACAAAAATACCTATGCATTTCATCTAAATTGTATCTACTTATCCTTAACCTCTCAGTGTAAACAATCAGATACCTTTGACGTAGAGTACGTCAAGAAACTAAAATTATACTCGATATAAAAAGAAGGTATCGTTTCATTCGTTTCATTATAATTGTTATTTCCTTTCTTAGAAAAAAGTATTCTAATATCATATTTCATAAACTTGCTAAAAGATATGTGGATTCATTATTCTTCCCAACCTTTGTTTCATTTTTAAAAATGATCAATTACTCTTAATAATAATGACAATATGACTGACTATATCGGTGGATTATATTTCCTTGGTTCGTCAATATACAGTGCGAGTTGAGGTTGTATTCATTTCCGTGAAGAATGAATTGGATACAATTCATGGATCCATTTCCAAACTAAAAATAAATTTCCCAATCAGATAATACATAAAGGAACAGTATACATGATATCACCTTTTATTTTCTGCATCCTTAGGGACGTAAAAAAAAATAATAATGAAATATTAAAAAGAAAAGTCTTACTGTGTGTGTTTAATTTAATAAAAAATATGGCCTTTCATGTTCTAGGATGTATTATATTCTTATTATTATTATTAAATCGTTAAGGTTGTACGCTAATGGGCTAGGAATGAAGAAGGTTGAATTTATAGTAAGTGTACCCGTATTTTCACGGTAAGATTGGGAAACCTTTTAGGGAAAACCAACCATAGTACACTAGACCAGGATTCAAATCCCGATCTCCCCATCAACGACAGTCTAGTATATTGCAAGAGTTGCGCGTTAGACCATGCGGTCACCGAAGTGGGTAACTAGGATGTAGAGTAAGGAAGTGTCTAAACAACGTTTAATAGAGTATTTACGTGTAATTTTACAGATAGACGTTAATGTAGTCATTGAAATAAATTTTAATACAAATAACCTTTGTATTGTTGCGCATTTAAACCGCACACATATTATATCCAATATATATAGTATATATTTTAATATGTATTAATATATATTTTGATATAAGTCTATATCAATAATATATTTTTATTTGGGCAAAGTTAAGCCCAGAGACTTTTCTTACACTTAACCCACTTTATATATTCTTGTTTATTTATAATCTATATTTATATATATATATATTAGAGTAATATCCTGCTTCAGTGGATGCATGATCTAAGAAGTTACTCTCCCAAAATACTAGACTATCGATGACGGGGAAATCGGTGTAAGAACTCCAGTTGGTTCTACTGAATATGGATATTAAGAAAATGGTTTTCCACTCTGTTTCCACGCATCTATAAAATCGTGGAAAAGGGTTCAGTAGACCTAATAAATACTTAAAATGTATGCTACATAATTAAATTTGTTAATAAATCTAGCATATAACTAAAAGTAGTATCCAGATTTAAACATGTCTAGCTCATCTTTCTTGAAGATTCAAGTCATATGGTTTGTAAAAATGTTAAGAGATATTTTATAGTTTTGTGATTTGAGTAAATCTGGAAGTGAAAAACTTTTTTATAAACCTAAAAAAAATGTGTTTAATGAAATCGGGAAGCCTCTTTCAATAGCATCAATACAAACCTGACTAAGGTAAACTGTAATATCTTACAGCTTCATTGTTGAAAAATATTACATTATGATCCCTTCCTTGAAGTAAAAATTTGTATTAAAAAATTATTATAGCGTATGGATTTCCTAAAACGCAGCCTTTCCTTTGAATGATTAGAAATCATTATTTTTCGGGAAAAATACTAGGTGTCATATCTTTATTTTTTTTTAATAAATACATGAAAATAGTTTTTGGTAGAGTTTGGGGAATTAATGTCGAATGGAACTACTTCATGTCTTAGACAAAAATATTATGCACATAATAGATTAAGTTATCCATTCACAATTATTTATAAAATGGTACTAATTATAACTACATATTATACATTCTTGCTAATAAACTCAGTGAATTAAGATTAAATTTTTAATTTTATAATCAATGGAATTCCATTAAATATTTATCTTAATACCTGGCTATATTTTGCTAAAATTAACGCTTCCCGTAATTTAATAATTTACTTTGTTCGATATATGTGTATAGCGTACCAGGGAGGAGGAATTACCCGCTGAGCTTTTATCAACGACTTTGAAACAGATTTATATCAACCCCGAGACCAACGTTGAACGTCACTTGGAACAACACACCCCTCCTTGCCTCCCTTTACACCCCCTGCAACATTCTGGAATGTGTAAAAGCTGAAGGCTTCAAGGCAGGTAGTTCATTCCACATCCACGAGATGCCTCTGGAATCCTACCCAAGTTCCCTCACCCCTTTCCCTCTCTGCCAGCCGCCTAACCATACAGGAAACTTCCTTCCACACACAAGTCTAACATGCCGGCAGATTCCTGCACACACTTCCACAAAACTGTATACACATTAACCGAGGTACTCGCAAAGTTTTTCAAATACATTGGAGGAAGAATTTCATGATCGTATTTCCTAATGAGAAATAACTTTGACAAGAGCTCATTTCAAAGAAGATATGGAAGTGGTTAGACACAAGTAATTATTTAAAATTATTTACCTAAGGAAAATTGACGAGTATGTTAAATATATATTTATATTTAATATACTCTCCAATTTACATATATGATATAACGTGAAATTCCTCAATAGCGGACACCTTTGGGGATTAGATAAAGTCCGTCATTAAGAGGTGTCCGTTATTTGGAAATATATGTATTTTTTAATTATATATATTGAACACTATCTAGTCTATATGAACCTATTATACTTTGAATGTAAGCCAATACAATCTAATTATTGCACTATACAATAATGTTTGCAAGCTTTATGACAAATGAATGAATAATGTATGTAGCTTATTATACAGAATGTATAATATACAAAACAATACGCAAATAAAACTAAATTTAAATAGTAGGCAGTAGGTACGAGCACCGAAAACTGATGAAACATCCCCCGTTGATGTCTCAGTGGGGGTTGGAGGTAAAACATTGAAGTACCGTAGTCATTACTACGTAGGCGAAACTTTCCATAGAGGAGGGAGGCAGAAATTCTCACATTTCGCGCGAGACAATGGAATTCCTGACATTTCTACACTCAAATTATAAATATGAACTGTCTTTTTTTTCCGAATTTTTTCCCCCAAGTTGTTTTGAGATTAATATAGATAAATATTTGTCTTTATAAGTGTTCGTTTTCATTTTGAGAAAGTCCGTTATTGGGAGATTGTTTCGCCGTAAGAAACAATGTTATTTTCCCTGGGAAACTTAAGCTTTCCGTTATAAAGAATAACTCACTATTCAGATGTGTCCGTTAAGGAAGCTTTCACTATATATATATATATATTCGATATTTTGAGAAGGGCCCAGTCCCCTGAGTTTTCTCCTATTTTCTCCTCTCTCTATTTTTTATCCTGTTCAGGCTATAAACATATCTAATGTCGGGATGTACTGATGCGGATACCGATGAATAGTTATTAAGTCATTATTAGTGCATCAGCAATTAATTGTAATCGGCGATTATTATGTCTAATAACAATTTTTAAATAAAATTTAAATCAAATTTTCTAGGTAGAAGTTTAATGATAAAAAAACACATACGGCCTTCATCTTGGTTGCGTGCTAGGGAAGGATTACATAACCAGATAAAGAAATCTACATTCATACCGTTGCTAAAATTAATAATCTAGTTCCAACTTTCATCGGTTATGCATAAAATATATTTTTGTAAGCTTACAATCTTTTTGTATTAGTTGCATTCACTTTTATCATTATCTTAACCATATTTCCCAATAGTTATTAATAAATAATCTATAATCGGGATTAATCGGTGTAAATAACCGTAGCATATACAATTATTTTAAACAAGTGGTGATTAGCTCTACTGAATCAGTGCATCTTTATTAATATTGTAATTTCAGCACAAATATTATGTATTAATCCATCTTTCTTACCTTTAACAGAGGGATAATTTTCGTACAAAAAAAAATGCTTTTTTAAATTTTTTATTTATTTTTGTTGGGTATTCTTAGTTTGCATTTAAATGAGCTTAAATTTAGAAAGAAACAATATAAGATATTAACATTAATAGACAATAAACATAAATACCATTAGAAAAATCATTTATACAATAAAATTGTAAGCTTTGTGGGGGACGTCTAGTTAATTTCGGCTATTATGAATATAATGGTTCAAATATCGCCTGGGCGAACTGGTGATGTATTTAAATTATGTTACTTATCAGTGTGGTTTTCCATTCTCTCTCCTTGCCAATACGGGGGTATTACCTTTTATATTCCTTCCTTATCCCTTACCCCATATATTAATGTGGGATGTAGGAAACTCGAAACGCGTGTTTTTGAAGATTTTATAACAAAACATTTTTTGACCAAAATTAATCAAATATTTCTTCAATAAAAACAAAAAGTGTTTAATTTACTTCACATAGTGATATCTACAGTCGTTAAATATATGTCATGAGCCTAGCGACATTAGATGACAAACTTTTTAAATGAAGAGAAAAAGTTTTCATAAAATTCCAGGACACCCTTGACAGATATTTCAGAACTGTTGAGATCATCATATGGAGAAAATTATAATCTACGTTTTTATTGCAATAGGTATATTATTTATTTAGATCAAAAAAAGTTTTGGTATCAAAACTGCACAAACACGGGTATTTTCTTGCGTTGCCTAGATCCCCACCTTAAACTTAAAAAAAAAACTTCTGTTCAACGTCTAAACAAACTATATTCATGATTATAAACATTTGTATGAATGTAACTTGATTCTTTTGTGTCACCTTTCAGGAGGTTAAAAGCTCCGGAGTGACGTATCAAAAGCCCACTGAATCGTCACCCTATCAGTTATTGGACATCTGAGACTGGCAGATATGCAGTTAACTGCCAATATCCGCTTCCATCGCTATTTCAATCATCTCGAACCAATACGTCATTTGCAAAACGAGTGTGGGGTGAGAGGAGGGAGTGACGTCAAAAAGAATCGGAACGCTGCTGGATGTGAATGAGAGACCGGTTCGTTCAGCACAAAGTCCTGTCCATCCACCATTCCCCTCTTCCTATAGGTCATGTGTGTTTATATGAGTCGCACGATTCAGTGGAGTGTGAAGGTGTGTGTGAGAGAGAGATTGGGTAGGGGGGTTGTTAGGAGGGCTGTACATGGACTCGGACCCGTTTAGAGTAGCTTGGAAGGCATTTTGTCGGAGTTCGGATCCATGTTGGAGTATTTACTCCCCGGCTGTTGTGGCGGGTGCACTAAGGGTGGAATTAAAGGTTTTCTCAAGATTAACGAAAGACAGAACATGATTGATAGTATAATGCAAGACAATCCTAGCCCATCCTGACCTAACCTAACCTATGGATTATAGTATAATGCAAGACAATCCTAGCCCATCCTGACCTAACCTAACCTATGGCACAACATGGCCATAACCTAAGCAAGCCTAACCTATGTAATATAAAACTCAATACGATCCCAAGTCTGTGCAAAATGAAACGGAAAGATTTCGATTGGTCTATAGGGCAACATTTGTATGGTATAAGGGGCAAAAATATTAGGCCTACTGCTAAAGGATTGGTGGGCCTGAATTCATATTTCTTCGCTAGGCAGTTGGAAGGAGGAAGATTATTTTCAGCGATTAGAGAACTAGGAGTGGAACGTCTTGTACTCTTAATTCGGTCATGACAGGCCGATAGACTTTCGGACGCCATCTTGTATGTATATCTAATAGCAATCATCTCATGTATTTCTTAGCTTATTGCATATCAAGGGGTGGATCCTTATTATCAATGCTGTTACAATTTTCTATTTTGAGAACAATACAAAGTATGAGCTTGAGCTATGAGCTTGCACACAATGAGCTGACTGGTTATATTATCAGTATACGCCTTATTAACCAACTTAATTCTAGAACAAATACAACACCCAGCCCTCAGACATTAAGTTATCATCATCTTGAAAGGATCAACCGACATGTCTCCAATGATACATTTTTCGGCAAAGCCGGGAATCGAATCCGGGACTCTTAGCTCAGTAGGCAAACACGCTATCAACTAAACTAAGGTGTCGAGCTACAAAGTTACTAAAGCGTGTTTTTCTGTGTTTATTGGATTATGTACATGAGTAAACAAGCCCAAAATATATATTTAATGAGAAAAAATCTAGAATAGACGAGAAAAATTATGATTAAGAGCACTGCGTCTTACTACCCGTTCGGGTTATATGCCTATGTACTAATTACACCAATGGCTAAGGAATTAGAAAGGTTTAATTTAGAGGTAGTGCACCTTCATTTGCGTGGAAGAAGAGTTGAAAACCATTTAGGAAAAACACACCCATTGCACCCAACCAGAATTGAACCCTGATCTCCCCGTCTTCAGATTTTTAGTCCAACACGTGAGAAGCGCGTTAGTCCACGCGGCCACCGTAGTGGGTCTGAGAATGATTAAGGTGGGGAAGTAAGGAAAACGAGTTAACGCAGTGTGTTTTTTTGTGGTTTTTAAAGTAAAACATTTTTTAAGACCACGTTCATGATTAATGTAATAATCATTTTAATCTACCTGCTTTGGTCGCCAAATTGTGACTCACACTAAACTGAGCTTCCAATAATGGAGACATCAGAGTTTAAATCCCGGTTGGATGTACTGTAGGTGATTTTTTTTCTAAAGGATTTTCCACCCTCCCTCCAAGCAAATTATGGTACATTTCGTATAAATTTAACTATCTTTTACGATAACTCATTAGCATAATTAGTACATATGCGTACAGTACAAACGGGCAGTAAGACTCGGTGATATTAAAAACAATTAAAATGTAATGACGTCATACTCTTATTAAATATATCATGGAGTTAAATGGAAGACATACCTGATGAGATTCAATCATGGTTTAAATCCATCCGTGGGTAGATCTCCGTCAATTCTAGTTGTTTTGGCGAGTCAGCTCTGCTGTCCAGACCCCACCCTCCTTGACACCCCTGCACCACCCACCCCCTCCCACACTTGTCCTACGTCCTGACCTCTCTTTCTAACTCGCTCTCAATACTCAAAGAGTTCACCCAGGCTTGAAATGTTCGCTAACAACACAAAAACAACATAAAAACAGAACACTCGCGCTCATTTTTGGAACTAATCAACTTACTAATAATGTTTTCTTTAGTATCTGTCACATGAACCGAATTAATGGATTTCAAACGAAATTAAAGAGTGGGGAATTACACATGGCTATACTTAGAATGAGTTCGAATTGATTGCGTTCAAAATAATTTGTATTTCATCATCCTGTATCATTACAATACGCATATCTATGAAACACGATTATGAAAGAACAAGGTATAATTTGCTATTTTAGTTTTGTGTTATTATGATGATTATAAGGTATTTTAATTATGGTATATGTGGTACCCTCAATAGCGGGCACAGCTTAAGGTGTCACTCTCTGTTTTCCTGGCTAGTATGAGTTGAAATATCAAGCCGTGAAAATTAATATACATTTTTATATATGTTTTCATGTCTTTCTTAACAAAAATTCTGATACACTTTTTCAAAATTAAATTTACAACCATCCTACCCTATTAATTATAATATTAGGGTATTTTAGACGAATTTGTGGTTCCAAAGGGTTTGGGAATAGAGTGAATACACCCAACAAAACTTGTTTATATTTAAAACATGATATAAATGAGAGAAATTATTAATTACCTAGAATATAACTGGACACTTTGAATTTCTTAATGTTTCAAGATTGCCATCCATAATCTTACTAAAATAAGGCGGCCCTACCAGTAGGTATTGCTGCAGTTAGACGCAATTTCCGGCACTACACTGACCTAAAACCAGGCTTTGTTTGAGAATCTGTGAAAAATGGTTCAACAGGGTTAGACCCTCTTCCATTCATAATAACATACAAATAAATAATAATAATATACAAAAGATAGCTTGGCAAGGGATGAAAATCACAGATGTAATTTTCTAGTTTAAATCTTATACCCAATACATTTTAGTAGTAGCCTATGTGACAAAAGTTATATTTCTTAAAAATTCGCAATAAAGTTCAGAGAAACGTTTTTAATACTAAAACAAAAATTTTTGGTAATATTGATAACAATTTTTTTTAAATAGTAGATTTTGCGGCATAGACTAGCACTAAAGTTTATTGGCTATAAAACTTAAACTAACAAATTAAATTTTTGATTTTCATCCTTTGCAAAGCGATCAATTATATATTATTAATTTATATCTGTGAAAATGTGAAGCATTTTTAATACTGTTGAGCCGTTTTTAACCTATCCTGAAACAAATCCCGGTTTTAAACCTAGGTTGTATTTGAACCAAAAAACAACGGATCCCGAGTTGAGCACTTTACCCCAAGAATACAGAGGTCTCACAAATAACTTGTTACAATATAATTTCATAAATGGTACGGCAAAATTGTATAAACTTTCTTATTAATAAATATATAGTTTGAAATATTAAAAAAAAAAATTGGGGAAATTATCATAAACCTTCATTAGGAAAACCAACATTTTGATGTTTTGTATGAAACACTCTTCATATTTAAATTTAAGACCAAATTTCCAAATATATTTTATTCAAACATTAGATTTTTATAAAATAATCATTAGTAAACGATAATCAAATGATTTTTTCTATTAAAATAAATATTCCTATTTATTATGTAAAACCCTCCCCAAATACCAATTTAGAATAAAATCTAAGAGGTAAATCTCCAAAAACTTTAGAATTTTCGAAAATTATTCATTAATAAGCTATCATTCATTTTAGAGCTAAAATCATAATTATGTTTCGGATATGTGGTGTAAACGTATAACATATAAATATCAAATTTGATGGGGACAATTTTTCAAAACAACCCTGTGTTTGATGATTCAGTGCGCAACACACAGTGCACCAGCAACTCCATTGTGGCTCTCTGCACTGTCTATCTTACCCCTCCTTCACCTTGGTCATCCACCAACATATATTCAACTCTGTTGAAAGGCAACGAGGTCCACATTTCCTCCCTCTCTAACTCCCGTTCAAATTTTGGTTCCTCGCCTTCAGTGTATCTTGCCGCCGACAAAGTCGGGACTTCCATTTCTCTTCAGAACTCCTTGTTCCACATCTCTTGTGAGCTTGAGCCATTCCAAGGCATCTCTGAGCAGTCCTTCTCTGATGAAATAGTCAGGTTTTTTGTTTCCTTCAATAATGGTGTTTTGACTGCTAACAACCTATCAGTTTCTTTAATCAAAGAGGACTCGCAATATTGGGTGTTCGATTCTCACAGCAGAGGTAGCTTAGGGGAAGTAATGCTTAATGGAGTAGCTGTCGCTTGATCTCTCACATTTGCCAATGACCTTGTAAACAAACTAATCCATAATCTGTCAATTTGATCTACTACCCTATTTTCTATTGTTGCTATAAGAGTATATGTATATATTCCTAAACGCCAAGCACGGAAGATAGAATAAATACATCCCAAGTAGAATTTGGATAGGAAGGGAGTATTTGGAAGAAAATACCACAATTCACAATATTCTCGTTTATTAAAGATAAAAAAGTATTTATTTTTAGATATGGTTCACTTCAAAAGGAGAGGTAGTAAGGTGACACATTTCCAGAAAATCAGAATCATTGAAGCTGCCAATAAAAAACTAGCCCAAATAGCAGTAGGATTGGAAAGTGAGGAGCATATAAAAGACAACATTCCCGTTCCGAGATACCCTCTTGTAATGGATACAGAGAGAACCAAATAATCAAGAACACATGTTGTCATTAAGTCGTACATCAATTACAAGTGTGCTACCCTCAGTTGGAAAAAAACCTTGGAAAGGAGAAAGCCAAAGAAAGAGATTTGGATTAAAAGGTGCGCGAATGAGTACAGAGGAAATTAGAAATAAAAAGACGTTCAAAAGAAAAATAACCTTAGACGATATGAGGAATATAGGGATGAAGATAAACAAATATATTTTCAGAAGAAGAGGAAGCTCAGGCGAAATGAAGAATATAGGGATGAAGATAAACAAAAATATGTTCAGAAGAAGAAGAAGCTTAGGCGAGATGAGGAATACAGGGATAGGGAGAAAGAAAGAGATGTTCAGAAGAAAAAGAAGCTGAGGCAAGATGGAGAGTATGTGATTAAGGAGAAAGAAAGATATATTCAGAAGAAGAAGAATTTTAGGCAAGATGAGGAGTATAGGCGTAAAGAAAAAGAAAGAAATGTTCAGAAAAAATAAGGATCTTAGGTGAGAGGAGGAGTATAGGTGTAAGGAAGAAGAAAGATATATTTGGAAGAAGAAGGAGCTCAGGCGATATGAGGAACTTAGGGAAAAGGAGAGAGAGAATGTGATGTAAAGCATCGAAGAATAAAAAGGTTCAATGTATGTTGACAGTATAGAGAGCAGTACAGAGACAGCCTGTATTATTATTATTATTAGCACCGCGTCTTACTACCCGTTCGGGTTATACGCACTTACGCTAATGTGTAATGGTAGGGTGATTGTGAGATGAAATGGAGGACCTACAGTTTAACGTAGAATCCGAACCACGGTGGAGGCCTGGCATTCCTCACATTCACAAGATGTCTTGTCAGAGGTGGACAGCCTGTACAAGCAGGAAAGTAAGAAGAACAAAGTCAAACGGGAGTTTATCAAGTCTCGTTCCTTAATACCCAAATAAGTTTGTTGCTCTTGTGAGGGATTGTTCTTCAAGCTTTCACTAACTACTCGTAATTTAAACAAAGAAAAACTCAACTATAAACTTAATGACGATGCTTTTATAAAAACATATGTGAGAGTCTAGGCTGTGTAACACTTGCATTTGGTACATCATAAAGGGAGAAATTCCAAAATTAGCCGTTGTCAATGGGCTACAATATATACCCGTCCCTCCTTGCCTCAGCTCACTATCACCTCTAGAAGAAAGAATGATGGCACCGTTTATAAATTGTATGTAAATGCGACCCCTCAAACCAAACGCATTGAATCCCCATTTAGAGTTAAAAGGAATCGTGGTTATCATACAAGTTGAGGTGAACGATATGTTACTGGTTCTTCCCTGACGTTTTGATGAAATGTTTACGGTTGAAATTAAAATGAAACGGCATTTTGACCATGCTTCTCATTATATGTTTAAAATAATTCGTCCAACAAAGGCGTGTGATGCTCTGGAATTCTTATTATAAACACCTTTGTACAAAAAGTACAACATCCAGCTCAATAAGTTGTATTTCAGGAGGTACGAGTAGCAGTACAACCAAAAAATTAACTTTGTTGTTGATGAAAGAGACATTTTATACGTTGAAGAAATTGAAACTTGGATGGGAAACTTCAATCAAAATGAATTAAACTCATTTAATCAACCTTAAAAAAGTATCATGAAATATCCAAACATAAGGATGAAGACGTAATTGTAAAAAGTATTGATGACGAGGTTCTAGTATTAGATCGAAATAGAGAAATGTGTGATAAGATTAAAACAATATACCCAAGCCGGAAAAAATCTCCTACACTACGGCACTTATAGGAACTGTCGTTCCCAAAAATATTTCAAGGGCAGAAGTACAGTTTAGTCTGTTTGGATTTTAATAAATGTCGATGTGTCACTAGGGCTTTGCTGTGCGTTTCTTTAAGTGGAGTTACACGTCTATCTGGGAAATTTCATAGTTCCCCCTCCTCCTAAATCTGACGATGCTGTTAAAAATGAGATGACCCGTCTCCGTAATAAAACTTTTAAACTAGAGCAGAAAGACTGAACAGTTCTTGTGTACCATAATGTCCGATCTCTGCACAAAGGCATGGCAAACATTCTTGCAGATGTCTGGTATTCACGCTGTGACATCTTGATAATATCTGAAACTGAAACAATCCCACAAGACTTTCTACAAATTCTAAATTTTAAGATTTTTTCATATCTGATAGTGGTAGTGTTCGACGCCCAAGAGGATTATTATATTTTGCAAAGAAAGGCAAGAAAATTCAAACATGTAAGCACATTTAAATAGAAAAACAGGTTTTTGGAGTGGATAAGATAAGTTTCAAAATTGGTAATGTCACTATCATCACACCTAACACTGAGTTTGTCACTGCTATTCGAAAATACATCCCTTCTGACAAATTTGATGTTATACTATTAGGAGATCTTAACTTTAATATTATTGGATCAAAAGATTATTTTATTTGGGATTAATGAGAAAATATAATTTGAAATCCGCTTTGTAGTCAGAGTAGTCAACGACAAACAATGATACACATAAAGATGTCATTTTCAGTAAAATGACAACCGATTTGGAGCGTAAGAAATTTGTTTTTCAGACTATAAACCAATTTACTGTGAATTTATAAATTAGTTCCCCGACTATCTGATCGCTTTATTATCTGGAAATACCTAAATCTATATTGTTTGTATTATTAAAACTAGAGGTCAAATCTTCTGTCCTGTTTTCAGATTTTACTACTCCCTACTACTTTGGTTTTACCTGTATACAAGCAATAAAATATAGTCAAAAAACTAGTATTCACAATAATTCATATTACACTTTAACATTCTTTCATTAGTGACTGATTTTTTAGATTTATTTTTACTTTCCCACATTCATCTTTAGTAAATGCAATTTTCATAGATTGGAACACGTAAAGAAGATCTCAGTTTCCAATCGTTCATCAAATGGCTCAAATTTCATTTTATTAAGATCTTTGAAATATTCAATAGTTTGAAATAATCTTTGGTGGACAAAGATGCGCTTCTGTTCTCAATATTTCTATATCAGTGTATATTATTTTATTCGTGTTCTTATGTGGAGTGGTGATGATACAATGTACATTATTCCGTTCAGAAATCTTACAAGTTTTTAGTAAATGCATCTTTATTTAAGATAAAAAGAGAGAGAAAGTCTGTCTGGTGTGCCGCACCAATTATTTATATTTATGACAAAGTAAAAAGCTGTTTGGATGGATAAACTTTCATAATATTATACAATTAATCTCTTCTTACTCTCTAGATGACTTTATTTAGAATTTAGATTTAAAATAGTTTCTAAATACTAATTTATATTAAATACATCAGTCTGGTTCCCATTCTGTACAATATTTTTGTAATTGCCTACTTATATCATAGCGAATATAGGTAAGTCATAGACATAAAAATACACATTTAGATGTTAAATATAGATGTAGCTTGTGCATGCTTTCATTTGATTAAACGGTTTTCATTCAACGTTCTCAAATATAATATTCTCACCTCCATGAATACAGATTTATGACTGTGGCAAAACTTGTTGCAAGTCCAAATATTTGCTACATGGCTCAGATTAATGG
Source organism: Timema poppense (assembly GCA_902141375.1). Lineage (NCBI taxonomy): Eukaryota > Metazoa > Arthropoda > Insecta > Phasmatodea > Timematidae > Timema > Timema poppense. Next base: position 34,759 of record CABFOV010002643.1, read on the forward strand.
CAGAGGATTGCTTTCAATAAGTCATAAACACTTTCAAACAAATTATGTTCACCCACCAAAGATGCCCTGTTTCCCCATTATAACTATACATAATTTACTACCTAGAATATCACGCCATCTCTTCTGTTAATATAAACGTGAAATGCAACCAAAGACAGATTCCGATTATAATGTATTTAGACAAAACCATATTTCGCGTCAAGCCCTATGGAGAAAGATAAAATGACAGGTCTATGAGAGGGTTTTCGCAGCATTTGTAAAGGATAAAGACTCATTCATCTTCTTCAACGTAATAATAACAGTGACAGGCTTTGTCGGCGGCCATAAAACGGAATCATTAATAAAGTTTTGCTACGGGGATTCGAAGACTCATCTGGTGATGCTGAGCTAATAATTATTCAGGACAGCTAGACTAGTAAATGGAATAAGGCGGTTCTTTGCTCGAAACTGAAGACGAGGAGTGTTTTTCGGTGGGTAGAAGAGAAGGTTATTTTCAAATGAGCTGGTAGTAATTAATAAAAGGGATCAGTCTTCTCACTACTAAGACGTAGATGTGTCCTTTTTAATGTAAATGAGATTATAAAATGTAGCTACATTTTTAATTATCGTCGTGTTTGTGTAAAATGAATAATACAAGGAAAAATAAATATATAACTAAAATAACATAAACTAGACTTAGGGAAATAATATTAACAATTTAAAGGGAATAACATCGTTAGACACTCGGACTAGACATCAAACCTATCTAGTCTTCTTTGCCTGTGACTAGGAGGTCAGGTTTGGCATCCCGGCTGGTTATATTTAGTTTAGTATTTTCTAAATAGTGTTCCCGTATTCCTCCACGCAAATAGGGGTATTTTACCTCTAAATTATACCTTCCACATACCTATCCCAATAGTACAATTCAATGTAGATATAGCCTGGATGGGTATTAAGAATTTGTGTATGAAAGAAACAAGATTCGTTCAGTCATGGAAATATAGTATTATTTCCCATTTAGTTTCAGTGTGGGACAAGTGGTCAAGTAAAAAACGCTTATTAGGGTTGATCAATAGCCGGTTTATATCTTAGGGCAGCGATTTTCGACCTTATTCAACTCAAGGCACACTTAACAGCACACTAAAACTGTCAAGGCACACTAACAATTTTTAAGGAGAGATTTTATAGCTAAAAAAAAGACCATTATTAAGACTGTATTTGTCAACTCAGGTGGTTTTTTTAAAGGGGTCACCTTAGGACCAAATGTTCGTGGGTTTAAGCCCAGCATGGACCAACGGATTTTTTTTGAGCGATAAAATTCCGTAGTACTGCTACCTTCGAAGGGGAAGTAAAGTCGTTGGTCTCATGTCCATTGTGGTATGTAAAATAGTTCTGGAAGTTATATAAAAAATAAATACCTTTACCTGAAAAAGTAGTAGGCCATTTCGCTCTCGCTTATAGAAATTCTCTTGTACAGATTTGATTAAACGGTTCAAAAAGTGCCCGTTAAATACCTCAACTACTACTACTACTACTACTACTACTACTACTATTACTTCTAAAATAATAATAATAATAATAATAATAATAACAATAATAATAATAATGATTGTCTTTAAAAGCTTAGTAATGTGATGTTATTTTTGCTAAAGGAATTACTTATAATATAAATTCAATACTCAGGTTACTCAGTCTTACAATACGTAATTACGTTGACAACGTTACTGTTGTTTTTTTAAAATTTCAATCACAACTCCTAATGTTTCTAATATTAATTATTTATTTAAAATTAAAAATATATATTTATATTAAATATACCTTTACCTTTATTTCACTATATTAAATTTTCTTTCTTTATTTTTATTCATAAACTGCCAAACCGTCATACTTTTTTTTATGTGATTTTAACGCTATCAGCTTTAGAGAGTGGTTTATTTCGGAACTGTTATGATCTTAGTTTATTTTATGTTCTTGGACGCTTACAACATTTGGCTGTCATTTGAAAAACTAATTGCCCCTAGTGGAAGAGATAATTATTCTAGTTTGGATTTTGGTGAGAAATTTAAATTAATTTTAAAGGTTATTTATGGTTATTTGTCAAATTATAATATTAAGTTATTTGTATAATACTAATTTAACTCTCTAAAGAGATAAGTTTTTTTTGTTATAAATCTCTGCAACTAGTTTTATGATAGGCCAGAAATTATTTTAAAAAAATTAACTTTTTTTGTGGATTTTAGGATTTTTGTTTTGTTGACTTGAAAAATTGGTAAAAATGATAAGGAAGGACTCAATTTGGATCGTTATTTAATATTGAAGTTCATATAGTGATTTAATATTTTCAGCAATAAAACTATGTCTTAAGTAATGGCTGACCTTCAAGGAAGGAATATCGGGATTTTTCGTGAAGATATTATAAAATATAAGCTACTAAAAAGGAAAAAATAGGATTGCTATCAGAGATCATCAGTCTACATCATTAGTTGAGATGAAATTCATCATTCATCTTCATCCTGTAGCTAGGAGTTTAAATTACATTTTTGAAGAACTCGTTATTTTAACATACTAAACAAATATTCCAAACCGGATGTTATTTCATCCAAAAAGTCCATTTATGTATCTTAATTAATAACTATTATTTTAACATCCCAAATCAAGTGATAATCTTACATTTTTCAAGTATTGCTTACCAATAATTTTATTAATTTTATAAAATAGTGAGCATGCTGTATTAGGTAGGGTTAATTTAAATGTTTTTTCTCTTCAGTAATAATTACAAACACACTATAACTTTCATTGTTTAATTTGTTTTTTATTTAGCATAAAAATGTACATTGTATTTTTGAACATTGCATCACACGTACAGATATTTTGAATAGATTGGATGTCCATGGCAAGAATAATAATCTACTACAGGAAGTCCTTAGTTGTAAGTGTCCAACTTAATTTCAAACTTTAGGTACAGTCCAGGGGTTTTGAAAGAAGGAGTTTTTCTTCTTATCGCTGAGCAGTTTCTAGGGATAAATTTAATTAATAAAAAAAATCTACCTACCTCATAAAAATAAAAGGGGTTGGTAGTTGGCACCAAATATATGTCAATTAAATAAAAATCATTTTATATATACCATATAAATTGCATACAAATATATTTTTTGCCACAGTAACTTAAATTATAATCAATATATTATTAAAAAATATAATCAATATATTTCAAAACATATGTTTCTATGACTTAATTTTTTCTCTATTCTTAGTGACTTTCCCCCAAACTCACGCGGCACATCTGCTGACTCCATACGAAATACCAATGTGCCGTGGCACATTGGTTTGAAAACAATGTACTAAAGCATTAGTCAATCTATATATAACCTCACGCTAATAGGAAACTATATGCAAACTATTATGGTATATTTCCATATTTCATAACAAAAGTGTTTAGAGTGTCTCGAAGCGTCTTGAGAGGTAGATTGGCACACACACAAAAAATCACAAAATATCTGATCTGTCGTTGGGATTTACTATAAGCCCTTTGATCTGGAAAAAGACGATAAAGTTGACTTATGCAATTACAAACATGGTAGTGACGTTTATTTGAACACTATTCATTTTTCTTATTATCACGTATTACTACCCATTCGGGCTGTACGCCTGTGTACTAATTATCTACCCTAGTGTGTTAGGGATGAGGAAGGTTGTATTTAGAGGCAGTATATCCACGTTTGCTTAAAGGGAGAGTGGAAAACTACCCCAGAAAAACCAACCTCAGCACACCCGAGCATTTTCGAATCTCGATGACACCATCACCGGTAGTCTAGTCTATTGCGAGAGCAACGCCTTAGACAATGCAACCAATATAGAGGGTTAATTATTATTTTATTTAATCGCCACATTTTACAGCCTGTTTGGGTTATAAGTATATGTTATGCATATTATAAGGGGTAAGGATGAGGAAGTTGGCATTATATAGATAATCTACCCGAATATTCATGGAATAGGAAATCATTTAGGAAAAAAACACCCTAATTTGTCTTGACCAAGATTTGAAACCAGATATCCGCCTCATCAGAAGACAGTTCTAACACGAGAGTGATGCTTTAGACCGTTCAGCCAATGAAGTTGGTCAGTATTGTTAGAGTCTATATCTATAGTGTCAGCCAACTGGTAAATGTATTGACAATATTTTTAAAAAGTTTCCAATTGTATATACAATTTTTCTAGGTCCTTTTTGAGAGCTCCAGATTTAAAAATAATATTTCTGATATTTCTCTGTGATTTATTACAAACCTATTGATAAGAAATAACCATAAATCTGACTTAAGACAGGGAAGTAAGAGACGAGAGAAAAGTTCAATGTTCTCATTTTTTTTTAATAAAACATTTTTTTGAACAAAATAAATCAAATATTATTTCAATACAAACATATAATTTAATTTTATTCACTTGGTGATATCAACAGTTGTTGAATATCTGTCATGATCATAGCGGCATTTGATGAGAACATTTTTAAATGAACAGAAAAAGTTGTCATTAAATAACAGGAAAATTAAGCTCTGTTTTTATACTAAATCAATATTTTATTTTATTAATTAAATAGCTAAGCTATTATAATTGTTAGCTGCATCTAAATATAATGTTCATTAAATTGAAAAATTATATCTGGTCTCTATAAATAAACCCGGGACCTTTGGCTTAGTACGCCAATTCTATAACCACTGAGCTATCCTGGAGGAATATCTTGGCAATTTAATTCATCATGATTTGCGCATTCATACAATTGTAATTGTACTAATAGCAACACATAGATAACTGACCAAGTTTATGGTGGTTGCATTAGCTACCAGCTCGTGAACTTAATTGATTACACATTAGTAGCCAACGATTTCCACACGTCCAATACAGACTATGCCTTAAAATAAAAGTAGACGCTATGCACGAGGCAATTCCTGAATAGCTAAGTGGTTGGAGCATTGGCGTACTATTCAAAGTTACCGGATTTGATCCCCATGTTCAGGTGTCATTTTTAAATTTAATCAATGTAATATTTCATTAATTTTGGCAACAAAATGTTTTGCTATAAAAACTACAAACACACTGGCATTTACTCACGTCACTTAAACCCCCACATTAAGTGATTTTTTTTTTCTTTTGCTCTGGGTGAAATGACTAGTACTTATATTATTTAGATATGCTCCCTTTTTACCGAAACCACTAAAGATTTGTGAGCAGAGAAGGATAAGAATACTGTGGTAAATTTTATCAGTAGTCAACTAGATTGTGACATTTTGTATTCCCCTTTCTCATTCCTTATTCCTCCTACACGTAACTAGAATACAAAATGGTTTGTACAGAGATACTGAGATTGGAAACTGTGACATACAGAATAAAGTTCAACCTGGTAACCGCGAAAATTAGAAATTAACAAGATATAGTATGAAAACACTAATCTGAAGAAGTGTAACCTCTTTTATTAAGAATCAATTATGACGAGTGATATCTTTAATGCATCAACAAATTAATCATAGCCCGATTCAGTGGAAAAACGGTCCAAGGCATCACTCTTACTTTGGAGTGGCCTAGATCAGGGCTCCAATCCCGGTTGGGTCTACTGAGTGTGTTATTTTTCCTTAGTGTTCTACCACTATCCTTCCACGCGAATATGGGTATATTACCTCAAAAATGTTTCCTTCCTCATTCCCATTCTATTAGAGTAATTTTCATATATATGTATAACCTAAAAAATTAGTAAGCGGTGATGATAAAAAAAATTAAAAAATCGTAAAAAAATAGCTGTCCTATAGACTATGTAAATATGCCAACGTAATTCGCATTGCTAGTCTAGTTTTTCAAATAATTTGATATTAAATTATAAAATATTTTGAAAATCTCTATCAGTAAAAACCACCTATTAAAATAGTATAGAAACACTATTCATTTTTAAAAATAATAATTTTCATCTAGCTTACCAATACTAATTATTACTGAACATGTCATTAAATGTAACCAAAAAGTTTAGAACGTTTCCAGAGTAATAAAATAATCGAGGCATTGTAAATAATTAATAATAATTAAACCCAATATCAGTGGGCATGTATAATAAACGTTAGGCTCATCTAGTCTGGTGTGTTTGAGACAAATAAGGCATGGTTCGAACCCCGTCTTGATTTATTTGGAGTGGCTTTAAATAAAAGTCTTCCCACTCTTACTTGACACAGATTACGAGAACATTTCCTCTAGATTTTAGCTCCCTTATTTCAATCCTAAAACAGTGATAAAAATACGGACAGTCCAAGTATATAATATTATTAAAATTAAAGTAGTGACTCAAACTATTTACACAGGTGTACCAAAACATGCAGGACCCACCTCAGTGGTGGATAAGAGATAAAAATATAGAGAAAAAGTATATCCAGGCATAAGTTCCATTTGACTTTGTTTCAAAGTTATATTATTATTATTAGCACCACGTCTTACTACCCGTTCGGGTTACACGCACTTACACCAATGTGTAATGGTAGGGTGATTGTGAGATGAAATGGAGGACCTACAGTTTAACGTGGGATCCGAACGACGGTGGAGGCCTGGCATTCCCCCCAATTCACAATTCAAAGTTATAGTTATGTTAGTAGTTACAGTAATTTGAACCTGCTTTACTTTACATGAATTGCATAAAATGGCCACTTTTGTGCTGGATGCAAGGCTGCAGTCGTAGTGTCATAGAATGCCATAATTTTTCAAAAATACATTGCATTGAATTTAGCCTGAAGGTAGCCATTTTGAACAATTCCTATGATGTTACGAATCTTCCCATTACTGTAGTATAAACATGACTCTAGCTAGGAAAAAGGTCAAATGGGACACATGTTTATATTCACTTTTTCATTGTCTTTTTGTCTCAGGTTCATTGATGAGTTGGGTCACATATGTGTCAGTACCACCTGTATATTAGTCTGTAGTATTTCCTCTTATTGTAGTGCAAATCTAATAAACACATTTCAACAGAACGTTATACACACACGAATCCATCCCTCTGGGGACATCTAATTTATTTATAAAATATCCCCATGCCCTAGGTCAGGATCTGCGGTTAGATTTCAAATTATCACATTCCGCAAATATTCCAATAATATGACCAAAGGGGTTTTTGAAACAAATGAGTGGCGTGTAGTATACACACAGTTGGCTACGCACACACATGAAACAGGTGCCAAATTAAACCCTGCGCCATGTTCAGCTGTAATTTATATCCAGTGGTTGAAACGGCTCAAATTATTTATCGCCATGATATACTAAATTTTAGGATGGTATATTAAGTTCTTGTATTTCAAAGAAAACCATATTATTAAAGAAGAAAATAAAAGTGAGCAGTATAAACTGTTGTTTTAACATCGTACCGCTAGATTATGGAGATATACAGGGGTTTCGGAAACTCATAGCTCAAACTGCGCATACAGCTTGTTTGAACCAAAATTAATATAAAATTCCTATACGTGGAAAACTATGCTAGTACCATTAAATTGTGTTAAAAGTTTTGGTGTACAGTGGTGGGAGAGCAAAGCTGTTCAAGCATGCGTGTATAACAAGTTATATAGGAGATAGTTACGTGGCACTCCACATGTACGAATGGCAAACACTTTCTGTGATTTATGACCGTTAATTATGACACTCGGAAATTAATCGCATTTCTTGATGGACTGGTGTGTTGTTTACTATTAACTGTGGTATGTTCTGTTGCCATGCTGTAAGATGTAGAGGTGTTTAGTGCCGTGCACCTAATTCCTATGCAACCTGTTGTACACTCATGTTTGAACAGCTTTGCTCTACCGGCGCTGTACATCTATACATTGAATATAATTTAATGGTATTAGCATAGTTTTCAGGATTTAAGCGTATATGAATTTTGTATTACTTTTGGTTCCAACAAGCGCTATGTCAAGTTTAGGCTATGAGTTTCCGAACATTCTGTATATTTAATCGTGGTTGATGAAAGTGAATGGAATGGAATGGAATAGAACCAGAGACATTTTACTTCAAAGGGAAGCTCTGGATATCATATTAACCAGGATTACTCAGTGTTATAGCATTGACCCGCAATTACAAAGGCACCTGCTTCGATACCCATGTCCAGGCTGTCATTTTTTCTCCCCTTAATCGGATTTTATTCCAGTATCACCACTGTACGTGTGGGAATATTTCACATATTAGTTGGCTCTACACGTATAATTGCAAGCTCAGAACATTAAATATTTCAGCTTATTTTAATGGGGCACTTTACTATGCATCACGGTAACACTAATTGCTTCTCTCCACAACACAAATTATCAAATCCACGGAACTTAGTTTTATAGCAATTAAAATAAATTGTGTGATGATACTTGGGTATGGAAAAAAAAGTATTTTGTGCATTTGTACAGTTTGTATTAGTGTTACAAAATTAAATTGAGCAGCCTGCTTTAGTGAGCAAATGGTCTAAGGCGTCACTTTAATGTTAAACTGGCCTACTGATAAATTGATTATCAAGGCTTCAATCGCTGTGGGTTCTACTGAGGATATTTTATTCTTAAATGTTTTTCCACTCTCCTTCTGTGCAAATGTGGGTATATAACCTCTAAAATATTTCCTTCCTCATTCTTAGCCTAAAATAATAATCATCATACATGCATATAGATGGAAAAGTTAGTAAGACGCGCTGATAAGAAGAAAATAATCCAACAGTAACCAAAACACGTACATCCTAGAGTAAACATTAATTCAGCTTATTTTCATTAATAAATTAGTATTTAAATTTTCAAGTTCTTTAATAAAGATATATCAATTTAAGATGTTTAAAATAGCATTTCGTAATCTTGTTATTTAAATAGTTTTTAGCGTTGAAGTATTAACAGTAAAATTTGAATTTTAAAAATTGAATTTAAACTGTTTATTTGTAAAAAAAATGTATTCCTTTGACTGATTTATTTATTAGTGATTTTTTTAAATGGTGTTTGCCTATATTGTATTTGGATTTCTACATAAAATTGTTGATAGACTATAGTTTAAATCAGCTTTCAAAACAAAGATTTAACCTTTTATATTTATGTACTACAATTTAATACCAGTTCAGACTGTCAACATATTTACGTTAACGGAATCCACTTCGGTGGTCAAATGTTCTAAGTCTAAGGCATCCACCTTTTAATACACTGGACTGATAATGATGGGGAGATCTCTGTTCGAATCCCAGCTGAGTGCACTGGTGATATATTTTCCTAACTGATTTTACACGCTCCTTTCATACAATTGCAGGGATAGTTACTGAAAAATGTACCTTCCTCTTCTCTAGTCCATTACATACCTGTGCGTGACCCACCTCGGTGGCGTAATTGGCTAACGTGCTAGATTCGTGTTGAGCTAGACTGCCGACAATGGAGAGATCGAAGTTCGAATCTCGGTCGGGTGTAGTGGGGGTGATTTTTCTTAAATTGTTTTCCACTTTCCCACCACGAAAATACCTGTTCACTTCCTCTAAATGCAACCTTCCTAATTCATAATCCATTAGCGTAATTAGTACTTGAGCGTATAGCCCTAATGGGTAGTAATATGTGGTGATAAATAATAATAATTATTATTATAATAATGCCTATGCTTGGAGACCTAACGGACAGTAAGATAAGTGAAAAGAAAGAAATACTAACGGACTTGAGATAAAAAGTAACAAAATTTAATAAAAAGAGTGGAAAAATCAATTATGAAAAAAAAGCTGAATATATCTATCCAAGATTTGTAATCCGGCCTCCTAGTCACTGGCAAATCAAACTAAATGGAATCGACGCCTTTGTCTGTGTAAACGCCGATTCAATTTTGATCAAATAAAAAAAATAGTGTTGTTGCATGACGTTATGAGTATGTTGTCATACAAGACCTAAAATTTCAACTAACGTATGTATTAAAAAAATAAATCAAGGTATATGTAAGTATATTTAAAATTAGTTTGTTTAAAAAACTAAATAAATAATTACAGTGAAAATTGAGAAAATTATGAAAACGTTCTATGTTCTTACTGTTTTAACTATGTACATTTATAATAGATCTAAATTATATTGTTTATCCAACCAACAAAATATGATTTAAGCTATTCTCAATAAATATTTAATATAAAATTTTGAAATCTGAGAAAAATTACTTTTATAGTAGTGTGTCCACGTAAACCAGGTAAGATTTGACAATAATTTAATTTAAACGCCAATGACTCGTAGATATTAAAATTAAAATTTCGATATCTTGATGACACTATTTATTCAACCATCTTTGTGGTATACTTGTCAGTTTTTCTAGCTAGGCTACCAGAGATCCCGAGTACGATCCCAAGCCCTTCCAGATATTTATCTGAAGCATTGGGGCTGGAATGGGGTAAGACTCAGTCTTATGAAGACAAATGAGGATCTTCTTAAATGAAAAAATTAACAGCTCCATTCTAGATATCGGGGACCAATGGTCATAAAGTTAGATGTGCTGACCACATGACACCCTCTATTCACAAAAGCTGGCATTATTTTCATCAGTCGGTGGCGGATCGGTTGGAATGGCTTTATTGCGGACTAGCGTCATTGAATTTATTTTTTATGTATTTTATTTCATAAAGTTACTACCGGAAGGAAGTCTGGCTGTAAGATTAACAGTGTGAACAAAATTGACATTAACTTCTTCAAATTAAAATCTTAGTCGTAGTAAACATCACTTGTGGATTAAAACCTAGACTTCCAGATTATATACTTCTATGATACATTAGCCAAAATAAAACAATACCCTGTTGGGAAAGTATCTATTACAGTTTTCGAAGAAAAATAAATGAAAGATTCTAAAATCCTTTCTAAGTATTTTCAAAATATTTTAAATATTTAAATGTCAAAAGAGTAACTGCAAACTTTTAGACATAAATGAAAGAATGTGGTAGGGTGGGCCTATATTTTCTTCTCCCTCTCCCCCCCCCTTTGTCCCCCTTTTGACTTATAACAAAGTTTAAGGAAGGTTTTGTTTGACTTTTGTCGCAAAAAAACTTTATTTGATAACTATACAGCAAAGCTTTCATAGGAAAGGCCCTTTAGAAGGTACAAAAAAAATTATTTTACTTTCAAAAAAGATAACATTTTACTATATTATTATTATAATTGTAGAGGTAATGATAATATCTCTCAAAAGTTACAGTGGCAGATCACGTGATTTGAAGTATGAATATATGAACATAAATTGCCAGCCAGATAATATTATTCCTATAACAATTGGACTGTGTATTTTGCAACAAGTGATAAGAAAACAAATGGATCGTGGCAGTATTTTTCGGCATGTTAGTATTATATAGAATATATATTATCTATAGTTAATTTTATCGGTGAATGTATTAAAGCTATTATGATAGGATTCCCGATTATTGAAGTTTATTAAAAAGTATTGAGCTGTGGGTTTAAACAAAAATCACGATTGGTCACAATTGGTAGGATTATCCACAAACTTAGTGATTTGGACAAGCAAAAATATGGATTTAGGTGATTTTTCACCTGGTTGTTACGACCATTTATTATTATTTACTGCACGTACAATAATTTCCAATTTTTGTAGAAAGAACCTTATCTAACAGCTTAAAAAGTTACTTCCTCTACCTTAATGTGTCCATCCGTCAAATATTTCTATCTAAAACTAAAGATTATTATATAAAGTATAAATACTTATAAATAATACTATTGATAAATAAACATACCACAGGGTCTAACGTGCTACTCTCGCAGTAAACCAAAGTGCCGATGACGGGGAGATCTAGGTTTTACTGAGGGCGGTTTTTAGTAAAATGATTTTACACTTTCCCTTCACGCAAATATGAGTAAACTTTCTTTAAATATAACCTTCCTTATCCCTAAAATCATTAGCGTAGTGAGTACATAAGCGTATAAACCGAATAAATAGTAAGGTAGTAAGTCACGGCGATAAAAAAAAAATTGTATGCAAATATTATTTTTTTTCTTCAAAGAGGTCCTTTCTATTAAAATTGGAGTGTACCTTTTCTCTTCTCAGTAGTCACGCCAGATGTTTTGCAATTATTTTTGGAATCACGTAGGCCCATACCTGTTAATGGTTGCTCTTCAGGATGAAGTTTTCGAATCACTCAACATCGGACAAGAATAAAAGCTAATAAAAAAAACTATACGTTTCCACTTACAGCTTTCACCCGAGTATAGATTGACTATTGGAGAGGGGGTGGGAGGGGGACGGTAATTCAGCTCCATCCGTTGTATTAATGGAGTTTAAGAAACTGTTTACACGTTTATAATATATATATCATGACGTAAAAATATTTTATTGTATTCATGTATTATAAAATATTATTTTATAGCTATTTTTAGCAAGTATAAATGGTTTATTTTAGTGTAAGGTCTATTCCCTTCGTTAATGGTTCTTTTTTTACTTATTATTTTATTCACTACGACCACAGTACCAAGATAAATTTCCAGATCTACTGTTTTTCCCATATACTCAAATGAAACGAACACCTACAATCTACATAAATCTAGTTTTAAATTGTATAGGCCAACTTCAATTAAGGACGTTGATACCAGAGGCAATATTAAATGAATAACCTGCCCCGTGGTGTAGTGGTAAGTGTACCTGGCTACGAGCCTAGAGGTTCAGGGCTAGATTCCCGGCTGCTAACTCGGGTATATTTTCCTAAAGGGGAACTACCCCAGTGGACACCAAGTTTTGGTAGGTAGGCTTAAGTTATGTTTAAGTGTTTCCACTGGCTCCTCACCTTCATACTCACTATCACCATCACTTCATCTCATCGGGACATGGAAAGAGCCTTCACAGAAATGATGTACGATTAGTACATTCGGGCGTTCCCTGGGCAACGGTACATTAGTACCGGCTAGTCTTTCAAACTCTCTTCTACAAATGAAGTAGCCCAGACGCGTAATCAAATGAAGGAAGCAATAACTGCAACATCATTTCTCTTCTAACACTAACATTGTATCGACTACAGCGCTCTGTGGTTGAATACAAATACACAAGTACATTTCACTGAGATCGGGAGTTTATGGTCTGTTTTAGACCTTTCGATATTATTCACTAAACTAATATTCCTACCAGAATTTAACGTTTATATCTTTATTCGTGAGGTCTAACTTTATTTACTAGCCTTGCTCCACAACAACAAAAATGCCGGTCATTCTTTTATTTTGTAGATGCCAACAACTTCAGCACGCAGCACGTGCTTGCTTGATGATGACCTCCACTTTATAGATATATATATATATATATTTTTTTTCATATTCATATTTATTTAACGCAGTTGAAAGAATCTATTTATGAAGAAGAAGGAAAACTCAACATTGCGATATTTCTGACGTTTCAAAACCACTAAAATATTCCTTAAATAAATTTGGATGTTCACTCTTTGAACCTAAAAAATTACTTTACATATTTAAGAAAGGCTGCTTTTAGTTGCTTACACCCCTCACAACTGCGACAGTTTGAATATCGTTGAAAATAAGCTAAATAAACATGTAAAGTTGTTTTCTTATATAATTAACTCAAAACGTAAGATTTCTAAAGATATTTTATCACGGTGATATTTTTTTGCCTACATTTTTGCTCCAATTGTGAGAAAGCAATCCATAAATAGCTGAATACCTAAGTGAAAATTTGTTAGAAGGAATAAGTCAAAATGACATCGGTTTCTATTTTGATGGTACGATTAATTTTTCTACCCATTCGGGCTATCCACGTTTAACTACACTAATGGTGTAGGACTGAGGAAGGTATATTTAAAGGAAATGTATCCGAATTTGTTGGATACATAGTAGGAAACAATTTAATAATAATCCACCCTCGGTCCATTCAACCCTGGAAAATCATATTAGAAGAACCTGACATCAAGTCCATCTCACCACGAATTTGGATATACAGTTTAGACCTGTAAATGACCTTCCTTTACCATTTAACTGTTGAAACGGAAGAAACGAGTAAACAAGTGCCACAGATCCAATCGATATGATTTCTAGAGTTCAAGCCGCTCTTTTCAGCCGATATCTTCCTCTGTGAAGCGCAATTCCCCAACCCCTATTCTATTTATAGCCCCTCCCTTCCTCCCCATTGCAACGGCGCTTCAACATGCATAATCAAACCATAACGTATCGGTAAACCACAAATTACAATCGGCACTAAACTTTTTTTTAGCGTGTGTCGTAAACTACTCTCTCTAACGTATATAAGTAAAATTATTATCGTTGGCCTTTGAGTCCCCATACATCACATTTTGGGAGTAATATATTTGTTTTACTCACAAGAATCTCCAACTAATTAATGTATACCTATTAAATCACACCATTAGTCATAGAGTCTAAGGCGTCTGGCTCACAATCTAGTGGATTGTCGAAAACGATAAAGTCAATGTTCAAATATTTAGGAGGTAGTTTTAACATCTGATCTATGACAAATGTGGTATACCCTTAATCTAATCACGCTAATTTTGGTGGACCTCCATTTAGATAAACATACTTTCTTCTTATTTCTACCCTATTAAAGTTTATAGTATTGGTGTTAAATGTAATAATTTAGAATCTAAAAAAAATACGGAATGATATCAAACATTGGTCATGTGCAGGCCTTACAAATGTCAATGATAAGGTTTTGTATGCTATACTAGCCAATATTTTCAATTGTAGTATTTTCAGGTTAAGACTTCATAAATACACACTAGAAAGTATATATCTTTTGAATGCAAGTCATATAAAATCATTGAAACTATTAGATATGAAGGAAAAACTGTAAAACAAACCAAGCAAGCTCTCTCACAAAGTTAAAATTGCCGGTATTCGGAAATTTATCTTTATAGATTCATTTATAAGTTATCATTATGAAATACACTAACTTTTTTTCTGTTTTATTTTATTGATTCTTCTAATCATTAATATTGGGTTGGGATGAGTTTTAAAAATATATGTAATAATAGACTTTTAAAATAAATAAAGTAATTGACTTAAAATCTTATTTTCCTGGGTTCAAACCCAGCCGAGATCTATTGATTTTATAGAACAATGAAAATCCATAACATAACTTCCTTTGGACAGGAAGTCAGCCGTTGGTTCTATTTCGAATATGGCATGTAAATAATCCATGGTATGTAAATAATTAAATATAATATAAATATAAAATTCTATCAATCTACCACAAGTAAGGATTCAAATTTTAGCAGGCAGCTATATAATCGAAGCCTAAACATTTTTTGAATCAAGAAAAAGTCAACAACAGTATCTAAGCTACCTCTAGCCACGCTGCCATAGTCCAGTTTGTGATTTACTCTCGTCTGATGTAGAAGGGGACTGATGTTTTCCGAAAACTACCTAAATATTATTAGTTTTGTTTTGGTTTAATTGTGAGCTTTGAGATCTAAAGTTTTATGCTGTTTAGGCCTTGTTATTCTATCCTCCTTTCGATGTTTAACTTTGATACAATATAATGTCAATCTCCCACTGGTCTCTTCCCATTGTAAATACTACTAAACACCCTGAACAGGGTTCGAAACCATCGCATTTGAACTGAATATCCTTCCCACCGTAATTTACGAGACTTTATCCCAACAATATCTTGTGATTAATAAAAGGTATGTAATTCATAATTATGTAATATCCTTCTCTCCCCAGTATCGTAGTTTTAATTCGTACTAAATATCTTGCCAAGCCCCTTGTTTTCGAAAACCCTAAACTCTTTTTCGTCATTTAAGGTAAGAGACCACATATCACACCCAAGCATTTTAAATAATGATTTTTAATCAGATCCGCTTTTAATGAGTGAAATAATTCACTAAAAACATCTGAAACATTTCAAGCAAATTCACTTTTTGTATGTAAAGTACTTACGAGAAATAAATAAATGGTACAGAACTCTGAACGGACGTTCTCGCTATATTGTTTAAAAATAGAAATATTTATTCAAAACTTGGTAGTATATGTGAAAATAAATAATATACACTGGCATACCCAAGCAAAAATTGAACTTTACTTATGTTTATAAAAATTTTTGAGTCCCGGTTTTAAATATTATCATTATATTTTTTTTTTAATTAATGTCTTCATTAGTATTTTGAACCAATAAAAATGATCGTTATTGGGTCCACTAGGGTTAACACTTCATATTAAAATTTTGACTTCCAATTAAAATTTTTGAAATTGTATTAGATGTTGCACATCTTCAGGTCATCGCATTGCTATTAAACTCATCAATTGTAAATTTTGACCAACAAAAAATGTATATATAGACTATTTAGTCAGAAATCAGGATAGATCATTGTTGTACAAACATTTCTCGTAAGAGGTTTAAGGAAAAATAACACAAACTTTTTGAGGGACCTACTTATATTTAATTACTCTATGGCATTGAAGAATTATTGCGTTAAAATTTAAGTAATATCTTTTGACAACTAAGGATTACAAAATTGTACTGATTAATTTGAGAATATATCAGAAACTGTTAGTTTTTATAAAAATATATTTCAACTAAAAGTTTTTTTAATAGCACTACAAATTTGCAATGATAAGTTATTTAATATCTAAAATAGTTGTGGGGAAATTTCCGCTTCTGTAAAGTACCCTAAATTTATTTTCACTGGAAAATGAAAAAATCCAGTTTATTTATATTTTTAATCAACGCCTGTATACCAATTTGTATTAAAAAGGTTTGAGGTGATATTAAAAAAATATTTTTTTCTCATTTCTCTCATTATACCATTCTTAATTTTAAGTTTAAACATACATACAAACAGACGGCAATGCAAAAACCACATTTTAGGATTCAGGGGGTCATGAGACGTCAACAACCAACAACATTTCAAGTTTGATATTTTTTCTACGGTCGTAATACTTTACCTTTTGTGTTGGAAAAGTTAAAAAATATATATATTTGCGTATAACTTGAAAGTTATTGGTTTTATAAAATTATGCTACGAATAAAATATCTGTATTATAAACAGATCTACATATTAACAATGATAAATTATTTCATATCTCAAATATTTTAGGAGAAATGATAAAAAAAATATATGAAAAATTTACGCATCAGACTGGAGCCCTTAAGGTCATTTGATGAAATATTGAGTGTAGCCATTTAAAAAAATATATTTATGAAGCTTTTAAATGAGATTTATTCAAAATCGTTAGAACTGATTTTGATAAAATGGACTTTTTCTCTTTTTGCCCTTTGGTAAACTACCCTTAATTTTAAGGTTAGATATACAATTCCGAAAGACCCTGGGGGCAGCCTTATGAAAACTATAAATACCAAATTTTAGTCCGATCGGTATAATAGCTTAGGCTCTAGTCAGAGGTACAGACAGACAGACGGAAATTCAAAAACCACTATTTCGGATTCGGGAGGTCATGAAACGACGAGATTCATCAAAATCTCGAGTTCAATTTTTTTTGACGATCACAATACTTTCTTTACTTGTAAGATAGTGAGAAAGTAATAAGACCATTGATGGTATTTGTATCCTTGAAAATTTGTAGTGTGTGGAATTTATGTATAATGGATCTATGTAATTTCGTAAAAAATTTATTGAAATTGATATATGATATTTTATAGAAGAAAAACTACTTTTTTCTATTAATTTTTGTTAAAGATTAGTTACTAAACTTTTTGCTTTCATAATATCAATATAGATAATCTTTAATACATATATAAGATAATCTTTAAGCCCGTTTGTGAATTAGTGCAGTGTATGTATATATAATAAATAAATATAAGCGGATTCCAACTTATAATTATTATTTCTTATGGCACCTATTAAAATGAATAAATTTTATTGACACTCGTTTGCCTATTTTTAATAAATTAATAAGCTTTTCGTTTTGATTAATGTGGTCGTATTTCCAGCTATTTTGAAAGATAACAACGCTTAATTTAGTCATAAATATAAAATGTATACAAAGTTAACTGAATAGATAAGATTCTAGAGAATTCCTTTTACACATGACAAAAGTATTTTTCAAATTGAGCACCAAAGGAGGAGACACATTATTTTGTGCAAAATTTGTTTTAATTATATTTAAGTATTTTGTAGTATAAAGTAAAAACTACCAAAAAGCTCATATCATCAATGGTATGAATTGTTTTATAAAATTGCATTGAAATTAATATTTCAGCAGAAAATTTAATACAGTATTACTATGTAATATATTTTTAACAAAAATACTAATACCTATAGTATAAAATAAAAATTGAGATATTCAAATCAGGCAAAGCATGAAATAAATCTGACAATATAAAGCTGTGTATTAAAGGTATCATTATAAAAGATGTAACTAATTTTAAATCTATTTAAAATTAATAAAAAATTTCCTACATGTTTCGTTTTAAAATAGTAGTGAACGTTAGACTCATTAAACCATGGTCACAGGCAGCCATCATTAACATCTGATAAACAAAGTATGGTAAGGGTAAGTTAAAAAAAAATACAAATAAACAAAGCAAAAAAAAGTTCGGGGTGTAATTTCTTCCACACAAATGGTTCAATTTCAGCCCCAATTTGTAGGCATGTTACAATCCAATACCACTAACCCCCCTCCCGCCCCCGATATGTTAAGCCTGTACCGTGTTATAACATTCGTAATCAAAACTGTGAATCAAAGTTTGGATTGATACTGACACACAATCAAATTTGCATCCACACACAAAATGCCTAGCTTTATACCACATTCACAGTAAGATAAATTGTGTAATATATATATAGTGTGTGTGGGTGGGTGTATTTCAACACTCCCCAGAAGCCCCTAGATAAACTATAAAAGTGAAACTTTGCATACTTATAGTATAGACAACTGAATATAACATAACGGAGACAGATTTTAACTATAGATATTCTTTCGATCTTTTATTTCATTAAAAGTGGAATTAATTTTGTTGACGCTCACTTTATCCCCTCTTACGTAATGTATTGGTCACCATTTCCTATAGCTATGCAATAAATAGACTAAAATAAGGTGGATTGAATCTAGGGAATTTATTATAAAAAAATATTAGAAAATTTAAAAGTTTGATAAAAAAATTCGATTTCTTTATTCAAGGCAAAACAACATAGGTAAAAAAATACATGGCCTCACAAGGCAAGCTGAAGTATGTTGAAAAACATAAATATGGGAGAAACTGCGCCTACGCAGTACATTTGAAGGTATAATTCACAATCTTAAGGTAAATTATTCATTTATATGAATTAGTCTTGAAGAGACCTTTTAATAAACAAAACAGTTAATATTGTAATAAAGAACTTAAATAGCCTCTTTTAAATATTTAACAAAGCGCCTGAATCACCATGGTAAATTTAGATTAACAAATTTAAATTTTAAGATTAAATTTAAATTTAATTATAAATTCTGATATTTATAAATTACACAAATATTTGACTTCCTGACAAAACTCAAATTTCTGTGGGACTATTACTTCCACCACCTTTGAAGTAATTTATAAGATTCCGAGATGTTAACATTTAACATTATAATAGAAAACAAAGCAATATTACAATAGAATACTCACTAAACTTTCTAAACTCTCATTAAACGAATTGGTAAAATGTTAAAGTTTTAACTTATAAGCCAACAAAAATGAATTACTTTAATATTTTCTCCAAAGAAAATACGACTACAAAATATTACCTATAATAGAAACATTATCAAATATTAAAGTACAAACTATTATTGGTAACCAAAAGAGCAATAAAAATGTATATTTGAACTAAATATTCCAAGCTAGAAAAAGAATCAAAAGTTGCTACCTATTATCATCTCTAAAAATTACAAAGAGACTAGCGCCCAAGTGGCAAACGAAAACATTAAGTGTTTCATAAACAAATTTACTTTGAAAAATAAATCTACTAGTGAGAAATTACAGATACCTACACTGAACGATTTCAATTATATAATTAATCTAAGTGTTCAAAACACTCAAACCTATTAAAGTTTGTTTAAATTTTTAATAATCACTATAATATATGAAGTTTATATATTCCCATACTAGAGTGATTACGTCCAAGTCCAGACAAAGACCTATAATTGGATATTATAGTCCACTATGCTAGCTGATTATTTACAAGTCCAAGACAGGACTTCTTGCAGAAGTTTCGGCTGTAATAGTCAATCATATTTGTTGAGTTCCCTCGTTATACAGGTCTAGTTGATGGGAAAAGAGATGGGAGTTTTCATATTAAAACTCAAATGCTGCACGTCTAACATGTGCTAACAGCATTCTCTAGTTATCAGGTGCCAAACTTGGCTCGACACCAAGTCATGTACGCCAGACACATGGTGAGCTGGCTGTTGAATCTAAATACGTCCATCAAATCACGTACACCAGCCACCGGGCTAGTTGCAGTTCAAGATTATGAGTGGCCCATTTGTAGCCTAGCTGTTTCAATCAGTAAATTTATGGATCCCTCTATTGGAACATGTTGTTACTGCATCATTCATAGCTTGTTAGGACTCCTCTTCATTTTAGAATTTGGTGTGAACAGGTTGGTCATGGAACCTGTGTTAATCCAGAAGATTCAGTGTGTGAGTAAAGCACATATATCAAACATAGTAAGTTTTGTAATCTTTGATATTGCAGGATCTCTATGAGTATCGGCATTATTAGGAGTGGGTAGTATTCAAGTAAACTAGCAAGTATTACTAGTGCTCTTATTGCAGGAGGCTTATATTTATTGGATTATTTGGGGTGTGTAGAAATGATGTAGCATTATATAGTATTGCTAATGTTACAGTAATATCTGAAAGAAATATATATATTTTTGCTCAAATATCCCAACCTTCCACTAAATCTTCAAGTGAAAGTAAGGTTTTTTTTTATCTAACATGGTCTTCCACTCTCCCTCCACACAAATGTGGGTATACTTCCTATAAATGTAATATTCCTCAACCCTAAATACATTAGCGTAATTAGTATAAGAGCGTATAACCCAAACGGGTAGTAAGATGTGGTGATAAAAAAAAGTTAATCCTATTTAAACATTTACACAATTATTGTAACGAGTTACATGTAAATTAGGCAAACAAATGGGGTTACACTTACCATCTGCCCTGTTGAACTCTAGCTCTCATGCAGGTGTGCACTGATCTCTTCTCTCTAATCCACCCCTCCAAGAACTGATCCGAGATCTGTTCCTGCCCTCTGCTCGAGAATAAAGCCACACCCATTGATAAAATTATTGAAGGCAGTTCGACGTGCGTGGTTCCACTTCCACCACCTAGGCGGTTCTCGAACCTTCTCCTAGTTCCCTAGGCAACCAGTAGTTTTCCTGTTCCTTCCTTCCCACTCAAATTTCCCCTCCTTTCCCCCTCTACTCTCTGGGGACATGTCTGATCGTTATGCCGGTTATATATTGAGATGTTTCGCCTGTATCGCCTCTCATTGTGCCATAGACTTGCAGAAGGTGAGAGCGGCAACAAAACTAATGGTTATTTAAATTAAGCAAAATTTTCTTTTGGATAATTATGGGGGGTTATTATCAAAATTGTTTATTCGGGTCTACAAATTTAAATGTACTATCATGGAGAGGTTTTGTTGGGTAACCACGTGGTTAATCTGTGACCAGATTTTAATTTTAAATTTATTGTTATGGGAACTTACTTTTGTTCATTTGTGAACTTGTTTTCCTATTTTGCCTTTAGGCGTCTGACCTTGAGTCACGCTTTACCTCTGCTCTGATCAGTTTGTTTGGGCTTTAGTTGGGAAACATATTTTGGGGATATTAATATTGATCGCGGGTATATTACCCTTTATAATTGTATGAGAAACGCACACTTGATAGTTGGCATTTACGCATTAATCGGTTATTTGGGATACTGACTGCCTTAATTTGTATTGTTCTTTCTGACTCTTTGGGATTAATGGTTAGACAGGGCACTTACTTCTAACTTTGTTGTTTTTGCCTTATGCTGTGGGTGAACCTTATTCTAGTTTAAGTTATTTTATTTACGTAAATGCCTGTAAGTTGTTGCCATAAGTGATGATCAAGTTTGATATTTGTATATTTGTCTTTGAACGCCCCATTCAAAATAAATATTTATATATTTTTGTAGCGTACTGTCCTCGCCGAATACTGATATCTTTGAGTCTATTTTATATATATATAGTTTGATTTTCCCTATTCCCCTATAATATGTTGCTTTGAATAAGCTACTCTGTTCAATTTATTTATTGTTGGGGAGCTATATTTAATGTTAAAGTCCTCTTCAGTGCGCACGCTTATCATTGTAAGATTGTTGACTTGTCGTTATTTATTATAGAAGTCTTCCACTTTATGCGCGATAGTCACCTTGGTGTAAGTGAAATGTCACATTTAATATCATGTTCCCTGAATTTCAGCATTTTGACCAATTCTCGTATTTATGGTAAATTACGTTTGTTCACAAGTGTTTAATTTAGAAATTTGGGTTTGTGAAATATTATGTTGGATAGTTGTTACTCGTATAATTTGTCTGAGATAAACTCCCTAGTCAATTTTAACATTTATGAAATATGAATTTAAGTTATAATAAGGTTTCTGGTATTAATGTTGTTTTCAATTTTACCTTTCATGAAATATCATGTGGCATAATTGTTATAATGTGTCTGAGATAAACATTCTAGTCAATTTTACCATTAATGAAATATGTAGTTAAATTAAAATATTGTTTCTAGTAGAAACGTTCTTGTAAATTTTATCTTTCATGAAATAACATGTTGGATGGTTATTATAATGTTTGTGAGACAAACATTCATGTCAAATTTACCTTAATAAAATAAGAGCTCAAATAATTAATAAGGTTTCTGATATTAAAGTTCTCGGCATTTTGACCTTTAAAGAAATATCTTGTTGAATTATTGTAATGTTCATAACTTTGTAATTCTAGTTGAGTTTATATACAGCAAATATTATATAAATATTGCCATACCTAATTAGGACGGTCAAGTCCATTATTGAGAAATTATGCTTTGTACTAAGACTCTGACTCTAGTATTTTTTGCTGACTCGCTTATCTAACGATGCGATATGATACACATTGATATATTAGACATTTCTCGCTATAACTTATGTTATTATATTTATATATTGTCATTGTACATCCACTATATTTGTGTCAAATAAAATACACTGATAATTCTCTTGTAACTCTCCAACTATTATTACTGGGATAAATGATGGTTACAATAGGTATATATATTTACATATTTATATAAATACACCTATGTATAAATTTACACATTATTAGGTTTATATTATTATATAAGTGATTAATAAAATGTGATATGGCTTTACCAACAATTGATTAACATCCAGTGATACAGATCACTTAAATTCTTTATATTAGTCTATTTAGATGTTTAAGGTTTGTCCACGAGTGGCTGAAATTACCGTGAATGGACTGTATATCTATAGTGATTGGATAGCCTACAACATCGATTCATATTCAACAACAACAACAAACATTGTTCAATAATTTAAACCAAATCCCAAGTGAAATGTTGAAAAAATAACATTCAAATGACATGAAACCAATGAATAGTAGTATGATGTATTTGCCTATCCGTAACGCTTTTATTATTTACAGGGATAAGTAGTATGTAAAATTACAACCATTCAGAAAGTTTTTCTGGAAAAGCTGTGTCAGTATTAGAATATTTTATTTTACATCTATTATAGCCATATTTAAGTTGGATGTTCCATAGTTGTTTGTTTTATAATAAAGCTTTAACTTCATAAACAACGCTAATTTATGAATGGATTTATCTTTTTTTTTTTCATCAGTTTTTGTTAATATCACCTAATGGAGATTTTTGAATCTAATAGCTCTACTTGAGACTTTTTTTTAGGAATATTTATTCTGAAGTTATATTTTTTTAATATCCCTATTCTTATCTTTGGATGAAAATGGAATTATAATATTATAAATAACATGAAATATATAAGGTGTAGTGATATACACTTGATTAAACTATCCTAATATGGGGATAAGGTGTAATGAGGTGGACAGGATGGAACTATCTCAAGATAGGTATAGAGTGTAATGAGGTGGACAGGATAGAACTAGCTCAAGATAGGTATAGAGTGTAATGAGGTGGACAGAATAGAACTAGCTCAAGATAGGTATAGAGTGTAACGAGGTGGACAGGGTAGAACTAGCTCAAGATAGGTATAGGGTTAATAAGGTGGACATGATAGAACTAGCTCAAGATAGGTATAGAGTGTAATGAGGTGGGCATGATAGAACTAGCTCAAGATAGTTATAGAGTGTAATGAGGTGGACAGGATAGAACTATCTCAAGATAGGTATAATGTGTAATGAGGTGGACAGGATAGAACTAGCTCAAGATAGGTATAGAGTGTAATGGGTGGACAGGAGAGAACTAGATCAAGATAGTTATAGAGTGTAATGAGGTGGACAGGATAGAACTAGCTCAAGATAGGTATAGAGTGTAACGAGGTGGACAGGGTAGAACTAGCTCAAGATAGGTATAGAGTGTAATAAGGTGGACATGATAGAACTAGCTCAAGATAGTTATAGAGTGTAATGAGGTGGACAGGATAGAACTAGCTCAAGATAGGTATAGTGTGTAATGAGGTGGACAAGATAGAACTAGCTCAAGATAGGTATAGAGTGTAATGGGTTGACAGGAGAGAACTAGCTCAAGATATTTATAGAGTGTAATGAGGTGGACAGGATAGAACTAGCTCAAGATAGGTATAGTGTGTAATGAGGTGGACAGGATAGAACTAGCTCAAGATAGGTATAGGGTGTAATAAGGTGGACAGGATGGAACTAGCTCAAGGTAGGGCTATGTGGAGTACTTTTTTTAAGTGTGGCAATTATCTTTTATGTTCCTAATACCACAGGATAACTAAGTAAGAATTTCAATTTAATTATAACAAATTTATCTCCATCATAATGGCTACACGAGTCTCCAGTTTTTAAATACGAAACTTCCTATGAATATCAGACCATACCTGTCACCACAACCACAATATTACGGGTTCTGGGTACCGTAGTTTCCCTTGGGCTTACTTGTTACAGCAATGTTGAGGTTTCAACGCTGATGCACAGTACATAGATTAATTTTGTGGTTGACGATAATGCGACACTGCATGGCATTGATTTCATCAAGTATAATAAATATATATATATATATATGTCTATGGTGTAAAATTACAATATCAAGCTATGTAAAATTATATTTTTTACCAAGAGGAGTATGTTGTTAAAACTAAACTTATATAATTAAGACATAAATTGACCGAATTCAAATAATACATCTCATAGGGACACATAGGATTTTTAAAAGTTTTTTGGCGAAGAAGATGTTTAATTTCAAATTCCAGTTTTAAAGGGATTTTCATGAAGGTCTCCTCACTCTGTTTCTTAAAAAGTTAATGTCTATTCTCCTTAAATTTTGATGCTCTAAGTATTGAATATCAACTAATTAATATAAAAGTTCCCGTCTTCCTGTGCGTCTATTCACGGTCCAAGCTATCAACAAACTTGATCGAGACTTCATAAAATAAGAAGGCACCTACTCTTTGTCATTACGGAATAAAAAGTTATTCACGCCCTTACGAAAGCACGCCACATCTACCTATCGTAAACAAGTTCTTTCCTGTCCATCTCATTAAACCCCATTCCTATCTTTAGTTAGTTATATCCAGTCCACCTCATTACATCCCATCTCTATCTTGAGCTAGTTCTTCCCAGTCCCTCCCATTACACCCTATCCTTATCTTGAGATAGATGTATCCAGTAAACCTCACTACGCCCTCTCTTAATCTTTAGCTAGTACTATATAGACCACCTTATTGCACCCTATCCCTATCTTGATCTAATTATATCTAGCCTACCTCATTACACCCTATCCCTATCTTGAGATAGATGTATCCAGATCACCTCATTATATTCCATCTTTATCTTGAGCTAATTCTATCCAGTCCACCTTATTACAGCCTATCCCTATCTTTAGATAGATCCATAAAAACCACCTCATTGCAACCTATCCCTATCTTGAGCTAATTATATCCAGCTCACCTCATTACACTCTATCCCACCTCACTACAGCGTATCTCTTTTAGGTCCATTTTAATGTTGTCCTCCCATCTGCATCTAGGTCTTCCCAATGGTCTCTTCCAATTTGACCTATCAGTCAATACCATGAATTTAAATGCTTAGTACATTTAAATAATAATGTACAGTACATATAAATTGTTCAATAATGTATAAGGACGTATTCTTTAAAGCCTTTGATAACTTTTTAATGAACTTTAACTAATAAATCGAATATAACATATTTAAAGAATGCCAAATTTTAGTGATTTTCACTTATCGTTGTTGGTACAAATTGGGAGTCCTATAAAAAACAAGTTTTTGTTATCTCATTTACAGCCTAATTTATTCAAATTAAAATCAGAACATTTGACAGGAAAAATAAAAACTCGTGGTTAACTCTAATGAATGTTGTCCTATGATGGCTAATATTTTATAGATATTAAACATTTTTCTTTATACTATTACAAAATATTTTCATTATTACACTTTTTTTTTATATCGTCTTATATTACTGCCCGTTTTGTTCATACGCCTATACACAGTACCAATGACACTAATGTGCTAGGGGTGAGTTGATTAAATTAAGAAAGTTTGCCCAGATTTTTGTGGAGGGAGAGTAAGAATACCACAAACTAAAAATAACCTTAAGTACATACGACCAAGATTCAAACCCTGATCTACAATTCTTGGGCAGTCTTATATATTGGGAGAGGGAAACCTTGACCATGTGGACATCGGAGTGGGTTCTACTTTTTTAATGATCGCGTCTTACTACCTGTTCAGGTTATACGCACATGTATTAATTACTCTAGTGAGCTAAGGATGAATAAGGTTTAATTTAGAGGAAGTGTATCCACATTTTCATGGAAGGAGAGTGAAAAACTATTGGGATTCAAACTCAGATCTCCTTGCCATCGGCAGTTTACTCTAACTCGATACTGACACCTTAGAACCATGTGTTCACCAAAATTGGTTCCTACTAATTTAACTCTCCGGAATATTTTTGCTTATATACAAACTCAATTTCCCATAAAACTAATTTGTTCTGTTGTGCAATATAGCAAATTGTATAAAAAATGACCGAGTTTTAATAAATAACTGTCCATCATAAACAAATAATACAAATAAACACCATATTAAATTACTCAATCACCTACTTAATAATTGATCGAATTTTCACAAGTAACATTAATTTATATTAACATGTACGATGTAAATCATAACATTGCTTGAATAAGCACTAATGCGTTAGAGCAAGCTTCACCATTAACAAAAAAAAAAGTGTATGTTGTTAAATTTTATAGAATACATTATTTATATTTTAGCAAGATATTTTAATTATATCACATACTTTCCTATGTTATAATATTTTTTTATAGTATATATAATATAATACCATTATTATTTTTTTTTATCAATACACGTAATTAAACTCAAAGGTATGACTGTGCATTCAATTTTTTATTTAGTTTTTTTTCTGGGGGAAGTACCGGGGATAGGGAAAGAAAACAATCCATTCTGAGCATGTTAGTCTGTTGGTTTCCTTGCTGCCAATAAACACTAAAAGTACTCACCGGAACAAGGAATCAACACGATACTGTTTAGGTTGTATTCCTTATCTTTCTGGGAACAATTTAAGTAATATAATAATTATCTATTTACTTATTTGGATTTTTCCTCCATGTAAGAAAACCAGTGAGAGAATGCTTGTATTCACGTCTTAAATTTTAAAAATTTCAATTTATTTTATAGTTTTGGGTATGAATTAGGTTTATCGTATATATATATTGAACCAAAATCTTCTTTTTCTCGCCTTTAGTGCGAGTGAAGACAAAGGAAAAGATTTTTAAAAATAAGAATAACTACAATCGATAGTGTTTAGGCTTGTGACTATGTTTCACTAAGAATTATTAACAAAATTAGATTACAACTAAATGTACGAAATAACTCGTTCCTAAAAGAATTGTTTAAGATTGAATATAATGAATAACAACATGTACATTAAAGATTTGTAATATTTACATCTACATTTTAGAACCGTGTCTTACTACCCATTCGGTTTATAAGCCTATGTACTTATTACTCTCGTGTGTTAGGAATTAGGAAGGTTTAATTAAGAGGAAGCGTACCCGCACTTGCGTGGAGGGAGAGGAGAAAACTCTTTAGGAAAAACAACCTAAGTACACCCAACCGGGATTGAATCCCAATCTCCCCGTCATTGGCAGTCTTGTCTATCGCAATAGTGACGACTTGGACCATTCGGCTACTCGAATGGTTTATTTATTTTTTGTTAGTTTTATTCGGTAATGTTCGAATATTTAAAGCTATACATACATTTTATTGCAACTGGACTTTTAGAGAAATTTTAAGAAATTCAGATATATTTTTTTTCGGAAAACGCTGATAATATGTTACTATATTATAAGGGTTGTATAGTAGGTATGAAAAAAAATATACAGATATTTATAAGCTATAATACATTTATATATTTCAAAACGGGGCCGTCACAATTCACATGACTTGAAGTATAAATGCGTGAAAGGGAGGAGTTTAACTTTTTACATTAATCAGATATGTCTATTCCAAATAAAATTGGGGTAAATGATATTAGTTAAATATTAATTTAAATATATTAAAGTTGAAAGTATATTTAGGATTTTTTTCAAAAAAATTTTTAAATAGATTATTGAAAAATAAACACTTAATTCAGTTATATATTTTTTAAAGTGAAAATAAATGAATAATTTAAGTAATATGTAGTTTCAAATATTATATTTACAGGTATATACAAAAGTATAATTATGATGTAGTAAACAATACTTGAAATAAACCAGTTACTTATGAGACATGATTTAAAAAGGTTTTTAATATTTATCAACTTTATTTTTCAAACCAATTTAATGAAATTCTCTTATATCTAATTTTGTAGCTGTTATTTTTATTCTCGAGTTCGTGAAAAGAGTAATAATGGTGTTGGTTTTCTGTGTAACTTTATTAAAACAGAATGGATGTTTCCAAATTAGTGGTAGCAGATAAGAGCCTATGCAAACATGGAAAAAATAAATAAACGTACGGGTTTCATTAATATTTATGGAAAACGTGCTAATGAAGTATAATTAATGAACTTGTTCACAGAATATTGTATATGTGTAAAATTGTGAGAAATAATTTGAGATAAAAATATATCTTTGATCTTTATTATTATGTTTATTTTGTTAAAAAATATTTTGATTCACTAAAACCAATTTCAGTATAAAATTATTAAGATTTTATTCATTATGTAAAATATATATTTCACATACACGTTATTAATTAATAAATATAGTAGGAAGGAAATGCTTTCTTTAATTTATAAATTGATAGTAGAAACACATTGATTTTATATTTAAAGATTGCTTTGACTCTATTAAAAATTAATATAAACGAAGGTATGAAAAAAATATTTATTTTTTATATTACAAAAGTTTAGTTTATATTTTAGATTGGTAGATATAAAAATATGACTACAAATAGAACATATTTCATGGATTTTTAATGGTTGATAAATAAGTGAATCATTATCCATATTTAAAAAACCAATCTTTGTCATTACTTCCTTTTTTTTTTTNTTGCACAATGTCAGAGTTTTCCGTTTTTGTGAAAATATTCAGTTAAGGAAGAAGGTGAATTTTCGAGGAAATTGACCATAATTTATGAGTAGAGGGATTGAAAAGCATTTTTAGGCCAAACAATCTATGTACTACCCATGACCTGGACTCAAACTTAAACTTTACCGTCCCTGGAAAACAAGAATAGACGAACCAAATGCCTTTGCTCATATTCCCACATATGCGAGTTGTTGTCAAACAATTATTAACGTTGATTGAATTATATAAATTTAATACTCGCTTCAGTTACCAAATGGTCTAAGGTGTCACTCTCGTGCTATATTTGGCTGCTGGTGATGGGGAAATCAGGTTTCGAACCCTTGTCGAGTCTTCTTAGAATAATTTTTCCTAAATGGTTTCACACTTTCCTTCCATGCAAATGCTGGTAATTTACCTCTAAAATGGTTCCTTCTTCATGCCTACGATATTTGAGTAATTATCATAAATGCTTATAACATGAGCAACAAGGTGATAAAAAAAAGACGATAACTAAAGAATATCCCGTATTACAATAATCACATGCTGTGTTTTCGGTATTGAAAAAAATAGAATTTAATACAACCTATTCATTACACGCTCATGATTAAATAAAATAGTCAATTTTAAATTTAATACAATTTTAATTGCAACGTGTTAAATGAAAAATATTTTTTGTTTTCACATGGTTAAATTATGAATATTTAATTCCAATTAACTTTCTAATTGAATCGAATATAAACGATAAATAGCCAATGCCATGATTAAATTTACGATGATCAGATTAGGTATTGTTATAACAACTTGAAGTGAACATAAAATAAAATAAAAATTAATATTTAGTTTGTTATGTAAGGTCATTACTTTTATTTGGGTGCCCGGTAGAAAACCCTAATTACAACACTACCGCAGCACCGAAGGGATTTACATGGTTGGGAGCCCCCAAGCGGTACGGGTTTTATTTTAATGGGTGGTTTGTGGGGAGCGAGACTCAAGTATTAGTCCAATAATGTATATTTACTCATCGATTCAGATAACTAAACTACTACATGAGTAACCGGGTAGATATCTCGTGACGAGGGAGCAGGCACGATAGTGGGACTCGCAAACCTTCCTCTAGACCCGCGATCGACCCTCCGGCGGGGGTGAATCCCCAGATCAAATTTTATTCCGTCGTTTAGTCAGTCGTTGCTAGATACCGACTTACATGCAATCAGAATGGCTCCAAACACTAAACAAGGCGTTATTCTATCACCTAAACCTACTGATCTCGATATCCCACCATCCAGGAAGGTCCATCGGTCGCACCGTGCTATGCTCGTCAACAGGATGAAAGCTATATGATATATATGCCATTCTCAGCAGGATGGCAACCCAACACTCTTGACTTCCAAGGAAATGTATAAGCGTGGTTTAACCTCTTGCCAGAATAAATCTTAAAATAACTATGCTCTTACAATGATTTAAAATTTTATTAAATAAGAACATTTTAATAAACTCAATAATGAAAATTAATCAAACAGTTGTAATTACTTATAGTTACTAAATATTTCTTATTAATATTTTAAATTCCACACAAAAATTTAAAAAAATCTGAGATAAGGTTATCAGATTTAAAGAAATACATTCTTTTAAGACCACAAACTAAACAAATTAATATAATAATGTGTTAAATGTATTTTCCAAACTTGGGACATAATTTAATTTTCTCTGTTCAATAATATGTAATTCAGGACTAAACGACATTACCAAAACTGTTTCTACACATTTTTATACATAACGTAAATAATTAAACAATTCATAGTAAACACGGCTCTAAATAACTTAAGATAACTTAAATTAATAAAGTTTCACCACACACCTAACACAGGAATGAAAAATGACACGTTCATCACATACTCTGTCTTAAAACATGAATGAATAATAATATTGGTCACGGGACGATTCCTGGATAGCTCGCGTATAAGAGTATTGGTGTTCTTAGCCTAAAGTCCCAGGTTCAATTCTAATGTCCAGTTGTTGTTGTTTTTTTCAATTTAAAGATTACAACTTTAACTATCCTAAAATTACTTAATCTAAAATAACATAAAAAAAAGTTATTCCAAAGGGTAGTACATGTTTATTTATGATAGCTATTACTATCACTAAATTATATAAGTAATAATTATCACCTTGTAAAAAATTAAACCCTCGGTGAAGTTTGACATAAATAAACATGATCAGACAAAACTTAACAAATCTGAGTTATTTTTACTAAAAAAAAAATTAACAAATGTATATATTTATTATACTTTCCCACGAAGGAAAAATAAATGAAATTACTATTTAGATACCTATTGAAAAAGGTATCCTTAAAATATTTTAATTTGAAAATTGTGTCAACATTTTATTCCGATATGGTGTAAGAGTTTCTCACATTCCTTAATTTGGTCGATCACCTGTAACGGTGGATGCATGGCTTAAGGCGTCAATTTCTCTATATACTATACCACTGATTACGTTGATATTGGGGTTAGAATCCCAGTAAGGTCCACTGAGGGTAGTTTTAGAATCTCTTGCCACACAAATGTGGCCACACTTAATTTAAATTCAACCTTCCCTATCCCTAACACACTAGAGTAATAACTACATATACGTACAACCCGAAAGGGTTGCAAGACGTAGTGTTAAAATAAATCGATCCATCAGGATGGCATTACTTCGTGTTTAATATTAGTAAAATTTTCATCAAAGTTTCGATGAATTTTAATATAAAACTATCAAAAGGGGATTATTTTTTTTCTCTGACATCTTTTAAATACTTTCATTACCTTTAACTCAAAATCGTGGTTGCGCGAATAAATACAGCAGTCTCGTCTACTCTGGTTTGCTAATGATGGTGAGGTTTGATTTCGAATCAGGTCGAATGTACTAAGCGTGTTCCATATATGGTCTATCAATCACCTACAACAGTGGTTCCCAATTACCTACGAGTCAAGGACCTCCCCAAGAGGCTCTTTGAGATCGACGGATCCCCCATTTTTCTAATTATTACAATCTAATCTATTCTATGTATATATAAAATAGCACCCCACCCCCTATAGTAACAATTAATGTTAGAAAACCTACAGAACTAGGAATTTGTTACAGTAAATCCAGGTCAAATGTGTTTTTACATACTTTTATTTTTACACTAACTCTGGTTGTAATAATAATAGTAATAATTAACACAAAGAAAGGTTAGTAAGGCCTACATGAAAATTTATTAATTATGAAAAATTTCAAATTTATTCATTTGGGTTCTAGTTTTAGTGAGATAAGTGAAATATATTTTAACCACGACTCTTAAGCCAACGGTCCATGATTAAAAACGATCACACGAAAGTTATAAAACGAAACAAATCAACAAGAATAACTTTGCAATGTCTGACGTCTAGCAGTTCAATATTATGAGGCTGGGGTTCAATCCTTGGTCCCGGCACAGATTTGTCTGATTACCTTAACCCTTTCTTCACCTCTGACAACACGTGTATTAAACACAACTTATGATTGCGTGGAGTTCCAGGCCTCCACCGTGGCTCGGATCTCATGCTTAACTCTAGGTCCTCCATTTCATCTCACAATCCCCCTACCATTGCAAATTAGCGTAAGTGCGTATAGCCCGAGCGGCTAGTAAGACGTGGTGCTAATAATAATAATAATAATAATAATAATAATAATAATAATAATACTGTTATCATTTATATTATAGTAGTAGTTATTTTGGATTTATTTGTTGCAAGAGTAAATAAATGGTATATTAATGGGATTAAAAAACAATATAATAATAAAGCTAATAAATAATGCATATATTTTTACATTCAAAAAGCAAAAGTTACAATAAAACTGCCATATTTAATTTATTTATTAATAATTTAAAAACTTATATGTTTTATGTTGAAATAATTTGGTAAAGGTCAGATATAGGATAAAACTGCCACTCATCATTTCGTTGAGTTAATTTCATAACTTTTTACTATTATTTTGTCTTTCACTGCTGACATATGTAGCTTTTTCCACCATTATTCAAATATTTCGCGTACCCCCAAAAATCCTTGCACGTACCCCTGAAAACCGCTGCTCTAAGTGACTGACCGAATGAAGCCAAATTCTGTTTTAATTTGATTATTTTGCGTTCCGTCTGTCCGTTTTTTATGACCAGATCTTCGTTCCACGATATCTTCCAAGTGCGTGGACCGATTTTAACTAGATTTAGCAAAGACGTTCTTTGAGCCTAGATGAAAATATGTACTGTAGGTAGGTCTACTGTACATAGATTTTAAATATGAATATCCATTTCAATATGGTGACTGCTCAAAATATTTTTCGTTTGGTAGCTCATCTTATGTGTTTTGATTTTTTAACTCTAAGCAATATATCAAATGCATATGGCGTATATTTTTTAATTGTGACATATATTTCGAGATTGACTTTTAAACAATGGGAACAACGGCTAATTTATGTGAGTATAATCTTCTATTTATTATTGGATTAATTGGTTTTCTGCTTAACTTGATCACCTGAGATTAATTTCAAATTTAATCAAACATTATAGACGATATTTTAGCTTGAAATCCAAAGAGAAATGTTAAGACTGTAATATAGTAATTATATGAATAAGGAGAGAGAGATATATAGCTTACAGAACTAATAGTATAATATTGTTTAACTCTTCTAAAAACTAGCTAAGTTACGTAGCTAAGATAAAATACTATTTTTTCTTCGCTCACACAAATACGCACACTGAGTCGGGTTTTTTTAAAATGAAAGTATGGCATATTCTTTAATGAGCTCGCCTGAACACCACACCGAGTCTACTTCATTATTATAATAAAGTTTAGACGCCCTGATATGGCACATTCTACGAGTATGCTCTACTCTTTTATAAGAGTTAACGAGTAGGATGGAAATTTAATGGCAACACCAAGCAATGTGAGCGCTATCTAAGCGAAAATGTTCCCCAAGGCAGCGATAGCCAAACAAGAGAATGAGGGGGAATGGATAAGAGGGAGGTGAGTTGTGGAAAGGGGGAGGGGGGAAGGAGTATTTCAAATTCTAGAATCAATGAACTCAGTCCCAGAGTATAAAACAGTAAACGATACACCGAAATGGGATCAACTTAGGTTTGTTGGGGTTTTTGTTTTTTTGTTTTTTTTTTGTTTTTTAGT
This sequence comes from Timema poppense, assembly GCA_902141375.1. Taxonomy (NCBI): domain Eukaryota; kingdom Metazoa; phylum Arthropoda; class Insecta; order Phasmatodea; family Timematidae; genus Timema; species Timema poppense. The sequence goes on from CABFOV010002643.1 coordinate 69,631, forward strand.
AGAAACGAAGTTTGCTTTAAGGAGGGAGTTTTATTACAAAACCAATGTGAATTGGGTTGGATTTAAGGATGATTTCCACATCACTGTATCGTTTCTTTTACACACGTGTTTTGTCCAACATAAGACGTATTTATATATAATCCATACGTCAACCATTTATCCTATCCGTGCTTTGTTCGAGATAAGCATACACATATTCTCCATACGTTAACCATTCATCTTATCAGTGATTTAACCGACATGAGTATTTACACATACTCCACACGACAGCCGTACATCGTGTCCGTGCCTTAACACACATTAGTATTCATACATGCTTCATACGTCAACCATACATCCTATCCGTGCTTTGTCCAATATAATCACACATGCTCCATACGTCAACCATTCATTCGTGATCTAACCGATATGGGTATTCACACATGCTCCATACGTCAACCATTCATTCGTGATCTAACCGATATGGGTATTCACACATGATTCATACGTCGACCATTCATTCGTGATCTAACCGATATGGGTATTCACACATG
>CABFOV010002644.1:16380-40267 GCA_902141375.1 Timema poppense
CCACTGTAGTCAGCGCCAAAGAGCACTCCTCTTCTTATTGGCTCGCTTGGCGGCCACTATCAATAACGTTTTCCCTCACCAATGGGAAGCTCCCTGTTCTCTCATTGGACAAGGCCAGGCAGCAGCGAAGGGTATATAACATGGTAAGTTCTGGAACCAATTTAGTGGTGAGCCACACTGGCGAGCCACCTATACGGAAGAGCTAATAAATTGTTGAGTTTTAAAGAGCAATTTTGTCTTGACTCCCTCTCCTTTCCCCGTTTTTACCTCCCACCGCGACTCACGTTGCCGGGATGCTATCCTACCTCCCACAACAACTCACGTTGCCGGGACTCTATCCTGTCTCCTGCCGCGACTCTTTCCTACCTCCCACCACGACTCACGTTGCCGGGACTTCGCCCTACCGCTCACCGCGACACCCGTGTTGCCAGGACTCCCCCCTTATACCCCTCTACTCTCCCATCAGCTTGTCCTCGTCATCGGCAATTCCACTAGATGGTATACACCCGCCGCTCCGGCAAAGCCCCACCAACGGAAGACCCTGAAGAAAACGTCACCAGGAGACTTAAATTTACATTATTTTAAATGTAATATATAACAGGTAATTAAATATCTTTACATTTATAACAAAACTGTGATATTTTACAAGTGTTGGCAACTCAAAACCTAAACATATGATTTTCGAACTGTCATTCAGGTAAAAACCTATCGTGAATGGAATATAAATTCAAGATTTGTAGATACCTACAATGAAAATTAAGATTTGTAAAATAGAACTAGTGAATTCGCCCCACTTTTATTACAAATTTTAGATAATTTACTGATATATTTTTGATGTAGAGGAGACTGGGGAGGAATAGGACAGTGGGAGGGATGGAACCGTGAGATTTAAAATGTATAAGTGTTGGCACCACTGATTTTATTTTCCCTCCTAAAATTGCTGTCGTCATTGCCTATCCAGTGATATTTTGGTTTGCAGCAGGGAAAAGTTTTAATTTGACAGACACTCTTGAAAAATGGGAGATAGAACAAAATGGAAGCCCAACGTAGGTCTCAGCCACCTGCAAGTAAAAAGGACAAAACGAAAATTGTTCCTAAATTAGTTAACCATTCAGAATCTGAAGATTCTCATATTGATGAACCAACAGCCATTTCATCAAAAGAGTCAGTTTGGTATGAGTCAGCTGAAGAGGATGTAATAAAAGTGGTTGATCCTAATCAAACCCCTAACCTCTTAAAACCAGAAGCATTTGCTTTTGTGAGGTTTCTCAAAGGTTCCTGTAACAATATAAAATATGTATATTTGTGCATTATACAAGGGCCTCCAGAACAAAGTGATTGACCAAGCCAACAGGAAGTATCAGTTTATGTTACTTAAGTCCAATGACAGAGTTAAAAATGTAGCCTAACATTATTATCTTCCTCTCAAATAAGAGGTTGTTGAGTCATCACCTCAGCTAAGGTTCCTTCACAGTCGGGAATGACAAAGTGTACCCCGCCTTGAGGCTGCTCCAGTGAGAACTCTATACCGATCCGAAGCCCCTTCCCCTCTCCGACCAGATGTGAAGCCTCGGAGGGGATGCTGATGACCAGTTCACCTGCATTGCGGTCAGGGTCTATCTGTAGGGCTGCCGCTAAGTGGGACTGAGAAAACGCTTCCAAGGATCTCCTGTGATAATAACAATAGACAATCAGTTTCAGACCTTTCATTTTTTTAAAAAAGGTAGTTAATCCTTATAGCATAATTTAATTTTGTGGATAAAAGTGACACATGTAAGCAAATAAATTTAGGTCCAACATTAAGGTCTTGAACTTACTGTTTTGCATCTCCTTGGCAAATATCCAAAAATGGATCAAAATACTGGAATGGAGCCTCGAACGAATCATTTAGTAGCACTCTATATATGCGACACTGCTTTGCATTGAGTTTAATAGTTCGCAAATTATCCTTCAATGGAACAATTGTCAATTCCACAAAACCCTGAAAATTAAATAATATATTTAGTTTAAAAAGGCTAGTGATGTATAATATTAATATTTTCTATACTTGGTGTTTAAATACAACCAAAATATGTAAGCCAATACTCAAGCGCTCGACATCGACAAGACTACATATTCGTAGGTCCGTAGTACGTACTCGGTGTTCCTGGAGCATAAGAAATTCTACTAGCGATTACATAGTCAATATCATGTGACCGTTTCAACCAATGAGATAGTAAGAGACTTTGTCCAATCAAATAATTTGAAAGAAAATCATCTAAAGCAAAGAGCGAGCGTCAGCAGTCAGCATTAAAGAAACCAAAAACAACTTTGTCGAGAAAATTTTCGATATATACTTATGTAGGTTAAGTACAATTACAATAAATATACTTTAGCAACATTTTAACTATCAAACTTAACATAAATGTTTATGATAGCCTGAAAATGCAAACAAATGTACTAGTATTTTTAATGAAAACAAAACAAGCGCTTTTAATGTTTTTGATAATAAGAGTGTTGAAATTACAAAAGCAAAGCCAATATTTCTGATAACATGGTATTTCTCAGAAATAATTTTCTTAAAAGCGGGTCTTACAAGGGTGTTAAGATTTTTAGAAAAATGTTTCTGAAATAGCTCTATGTATAGTCATCTTTTCATTTTGTATGTTTCGATAGCGACGGATCCTCCTACTGCCATTCGTTCTTTTATTCCAATGCGCATGTACATATTTACTCGGCTGTGATTGGTAGTCTGTATAAACTAGTACGTAGAAAGTTAAAGTTTGGCAACTTCTACGGAGAAAGGACTTATGGATAAGGACTCTGTGACCAGAGTAATCTGATATTGTGCCATCGATTTCTTAAGGACTATGGATATGGAGTCTATGTCGGGGTCTTTAGGCATAAACTTTATTAGAATTGGTAATAGTTTACTTACAATTATACTTTGTCTCTGAAAATTTATTCCTGTAAGACTGACGATCTGATGAGCTGTAAGAATAAAAAAATTTTGTCATTTTAGCGCAAAATCTAATTTTAAAATATTGTATGTCAAATGTTCAATGTTGATACTCATTAACCTATCATGCATGGTTTAACTAGCTAGACTATTAGTTAAGTCTCCTTATTTGCTTAAAACAACAATAAATTCAAAGTTATAAAATACTTATAGTTTATATGGTCTTGATTTGTCTGCCGTTTTCTCCCGTTTAATTTTAGTTTTATTCATTATCATTAGAAATTTAAAATCATATTCTTTCAACGTTTGAAGAATAGATCAAGAGTGTATGACTTATGATCTATGCTCACAGATCGTATCCCTTTTATCAAACCGAAGAAACTTTAACAAAAATTAGATTGGCACATTTAACGCTTACTGGCGATAAATACTCATCGGCTAAACTTCAACCGTAGATAAGGTATCACCAAAATACCTAATTGTGTGTTTGCGTCAATTGTTCAAAACAAATGTGATCATTTTTAACTGTAGAACAAGTTATATTGTAGTTGTTAAAGGTTTAAATGACACTTTTGTGTTCTAAAATTGATCTCTATAATATAACTGGATGGACATCTGTGGCTGAAATTTTCGAGCTGTCGTCTACATAACATTGTGTAAGAGAGCAGACAACCTTCGGGTATCTCTTTCTCTCCTACACCCATAAAAGTCAAGGGGGCATTTTGACTTCGTTCATTAATTTTATTTAATATATTAGATACATCAATGTATGATTAGTTAAATGGAATAATTATGTTAGTAAAGCTTTGAAGTACATAACAAAGTTCGAAACTGGTTAGTTTGTTCTTTAAATAAGTTGATGTAGCCTAATATGTACGATTATTTTTGAAAGAAGCTAGCTGTAAGGCTTTATCTCGTACCAAAATCCTACCCTATAGCTTTGTATAGGTAGGATAAAATACCTCCCAGGAGGAAATTTATACTTCCGTTTTAAATGGACGTTTATCCTACCAAAATATTACATGTATGATAGTATTCTAGTATGAAATCAAGCCTTACAGATTGGGATTGTTACTAAAATCAAGGGTTTAGTAAATACCGTATTTCCGACAAGCATATAACCTAAAGTATCATTTGAATGTAAGACTTCTACACAAAGTATGTCATTGAAACAAATATAATACAATTGTAAGCTAACTTGTTTCATTAGAGTTATCGAACTTCCAACAAAATATGGATTCTGAAAGCAATATACAAGATATGAGCCAAATTAAAAAAAAAGAATTGTAATGTAGTAATAGGTACCTTCCACAAACCTATTAACTAAGTGATGGTTTGAATGTATGGCAACCAGTAGCATATTATGAGAAAAATTAATAGTAATGCTCTACTCTAAAAGTTGCAATGGAGATTTAGGGGCCAAGGCCCCTTAATTAGCGTTTTCCAAGAACGTCAAGGGATTATTTCAAGGAAATATATTGAAGATGTGTCCATATAAAACAATGGTTCTCGAGCATATATTATTTCCCTTTAACTGTATGCCATCTTAGGAAATTTTGAGCCCCCCTTACCCACTACCATATTCTCTATTCTTTTATTTATCCATAACGATGACTACCATCCACTCAAAATGTAATAAAAGTAACTCATTGGTATCAGCCCTCATTCAAGCTATACCTACCGAGTGGATACCAAACTATTTGGTTTGCTTCCCAGATAAACTGGACACGCCGGGAATCAAACCCGGGACCTCTGGTTCCGTAGCCAGAACCTATGACCACTAGACTACATAGGCGGTCCTCAAATTGTAATGATGTCTACATGGTTAGAAATTTAAGTAAATATTAATGTTGGTGCCAAGAGTGGTGTGGGTACATTTCTGAATACATAAGAGAAACAGATCTTATTCAATTAGCCTAGTGTAATTAAAAGCACAAAGTTAGTCATACTCAAAGCAAACAATCATAATAAGAGTAAAATGAAGTGATACTTCGATCAAGCGTCCATCAGATCTTTATAAGAGGGAATCAGGTGGATTGTCCAATTCACGTTGCAATTTAAAATATTTCTTAAAGCCTAACTTATCTCACACAATGCTGCTTGGAAACAAGTCTCTCAACTTGATAATTTATGCTCCAGAAGCTATTTAGATGCGTAAACTCTGACTAACATTGGGGAGGTTATCTCAAACTATTAATAATCTATCGCTACGTCATTAGTTTATTGCTAAAATATTTACACATATCTTTTGCTGTAAGCAGTGGTGCACCCAAGGAAGAGAGGGGCAAACAGGGTATTTGACCCACCCCCCCCCCCCCTCCCCCCNAAAATTAAGTATAACTAAAATATTTAGCATTGAAGATGTGTCGAATCTATATGCTACATTTTAAGACCAGGCTTCAGACTTAAGCCTAATATTCTCAAGGCTTACCATTACACACAACATTAACAATTAAAAAAACGTGTACATAATAGCTTCTATACCATTTACATTATTTAAATCTCTTAATTACTATTAAACTACTCCAAATGATTTATAAATATTCTCAGCCTTTAGGGCTTAGGAGGCTGTGCAACCACAAACCTGCTCTCTCCATCAAAATGTCATTCTTGATACAGCCTTGATTGAATGCCTCTCTCCACTGATTAAGAAAATTATAAGAAAATATATTTTATTTTACCTTTTCCTTCTAAATCATCTTTAAATGGTGAAATCACACTCCTGACTTTTGGGATTCTTTGATGTATAATTATAAAAAATCACAATGACAAATAAGTCATTAATGTAAAACAAAAACTAAAAGAACACTATTAAAACTCCACGATCCTTTCTACTAAATAAAAACAAGAATTACTGTCAACTACGGTTAAAGTAGCCTCGTAACCCCCCCTCCCCCTATTTCCCTCTTTATCAGTGCTGAAATGCCTAGATTTGGAAGAATGGTTAAATATGTTTGCCAAATACAATTATATTTTCTAATATACGTGTTTGCCAACTTTCATTTCTTATTATTCATTGTTCACTTCATTTTAACTTTTGGCGCGTATATAGAATAGTTCAGTTAAATCATTATGAATATTCTTTATGTTTGATTGAGCGTGTAATACTCTGAAATTTTATATTTATTACTTGTACATAGATTCTTTTTTAATGTATAAAACTATTGTTGAACCTTTCCGTCAATCTAAAAATGCAATATTGTTAACGTTTCTATTATGAAAATAAAATGGCCTCTAGTCCAATGTCATTTTCTATACTGTTATGCTTTAGCTTCAAGCATACCCTTAAACTCCAATTAACGTGTATGATTAGATATTTCTTTTTACTGATTGTTAAACATCTAGGTTCAGATACTTGGGCTTGGGCACATTAGAGTGTGGATCAAATTAAGGTTACTGGTGTTTCATTTTATTATTGGGCTTGTTATTGCAACACCTCTCCTGAGAAGGGGTTGAATCTTGAATCTTTTTTCAATATTTGGCACATTGCTTAGCTTGTTTCACATGAACACCATGACTTGGGGTGTAAAAAGTGAGCTCATTGACCAATAACTTATGGGCAAGTGGAAAGGAATGTGTTGCAACCCCTTAGACATTGGGCAAGGTAATTAGAGCATCCCTGGATTTCCTATAGTAATAAGCAGAACCTTTTGGAAGAATTACTTAAAACACAGTATTCTTGGAGTATGAACCAATATTAGTTTTAAAATTAATAATTCATTTTACATGTATACATGTATATTTATTAACAATTTAAACATTAGTGTTTACACAGTTCACACAGACAGCATTGAATTAAACAGAAAAACAGTCTATATCATTATGTGTATGCAGTGCAGGACTAGCATACCCAGAGAATATGCCACTGATGGCAAAGACACAAAGCTTTTCATTCAAACAAATGTAATCAAGTTTTTAGATACTGTACCTTATTTATTATATTTACCGAGCTTTAAATACAATTTTGTTTCTGAAACCAATATACAAGCTAAACCAACTTTAAATATGAGTGTAGTCTTTGCTGATTGTAAACAACATTGATGAAAACTTGTAACCTTTAAAAGAGCTAGCCTGATAAATTAATGTTTGTACGCCACCATTAGGGTGAAATTTGATATAATGATTGAATTGGGTCCAAGTTTGCTGTTCTCTATAGTTAATTAAAAAGGGATGATGTCTTATTTTATAAATTAAAAGTTCTGGTGTTTAGTATTTTTTTTATTTTAAGTAGATAAACAGTTTTTTGCTAGATATTTCACACGTTGTAGATTTTAATAAAAGCCTGAATATTACGTTGTATGCATGATAATTCCCGACACGTGAGATTTAGAACAAGAGATTAAGATGTCATAGACTCTACCTACACGGCTCCTCGTCAGGAAGGAAAGTTAAGAGATGCATACCCTGAAAGGGTATCTCAAGCGACATTTCCTTCTCGAAGCTTCCTAAAAGAAAGAGGTGTGGTCATCCAGGTGCGTTTCTGTCCACAAAACTGCGTTGTATTTTTAAACAGAGCCATAGAAGGATGTCGCCATACCTTGCAACTTAACAACTTAACACAAATAAATCTTATTACCCACTCTCATTTAAAATATCGTAAATTTTGAATAAAGATGTGAATAATAAATTATTGAGATGTATAATTCCATATCATTACAAACTATGTATTTAAATATGTTAAAGATTTAATTTGTATTTGTACAGTATTTTCTGTAAAACTGAATTGCATATCCTTTTATCATTAATGTAAATGTTTCTTCAGGAAAGTGTGGTATAATACTTCACTATTTTCAAACAATAACACTTTTATTCATCAGATACATGTTTTCACATAAGAACATTGAAAGAAACCGTTAAATCTGTCCCCCCACACACTGTAGCAGACGATAAAATTGAGTGTCACACTTTGGTCCTTGACAATGTGTATGTGTATGTCCATCCAGTTATATTATAGATATCAATGGTTCTAAATTACTTCATCTTTAAAACAAAGTCAAATGTATGTGTAGTAAATCAACCACTCAATGTGTCAGTATCGTTTACTAATGGAACATACATAGACTTTCGGGAGATCTTCCTTGCTTATACTTACTAAAGGCATAGCGTATATAGTCCGTTACACCCCAATTCTGCAATACAGGTCTTATGGAGCAAGCAGTTGCCAGATCTCATCCACTCAAAACAGATGGCCAACTTTTACATTCAAACTTAGCAAATTATACAAACTTTATACATGCTATGGCAATCAATTTAAAGTTTGGGTTGTCAAGAATTGTATATTATTCTGTTTATTATCATACTAATGCAATTTTTGATATAAACTGTACACTTTCACTTGCAATGAATAGGTTGGAGATCGAACCCTTTCAAAAAATAGTCTTCCCAAGTACATATGTTCATACAAAAATATTCCCGGTTTGCATGTGCATGTGTGTACACTTTTATAAACAATTACCTAATTCATCTTTATTATAGTAAAAGCTATACTCAATAATAATAATAATAATAATAATAATAATAATAATAAATTATATACAGTAGTTTTATAAATTAAAATACCTGTAATTATAAATGGGGGTGGTGGGAGTTCTAAAAACCATTCAAAGCAAATTTAAGCCTTCTTTGTAAAGTAAATAACATATTAGCTTAAACCTAAAAAAAATACCTTTATGCTTCATCACTGTCCCTGCACAAGGACATGGCTACATCAAGTATTGTGAAGTAGTGTCTAGTGGATGGCCCAGACAGATCAAAGTTTTGAGAGTGAGTAGGTGGAGTTATGGTTGGAGGAGATGACACGGGGGCGATGAAGAGGATGAAGTTAATCTTATTAAAAACTGCTCCTATTTATCTTGCAGCTCATCTACTTTCCATATGTCATTTTCAATTTTTTTTGACGTGATTTACATCGTTGAACTAGTTATCTACAGAAACCTTTTCACACCCTGCAGCTATTAAGGACCTCATATCTTAAACCTTAAAACTAGCATTGTTCATTTTAATAAATGTTTTTACTTGAGCCCACACCATCTCTATGGGGTTAGGTTCACAATGATATAGAGGCAAACGAATGACTTGTCACCATCTCATCCACTTTATATTTTTCAAATTTGTATTTGTGTTTCGAAACCAAATACAGTATTTCCGGTATCAACATTCCGTCATCAACAACAATGTTCTTTTGGATAAGTCACTCAGTTATTTGAGCTTTACGCCACAATGTGGTCGGGATCGCTTCACACCTTCTGCTGTGATAGGCTACATTATTGATGTTGATAACAGCTCCTTCAAGTGTATTAGAGAGTAATTGTTCTGAAAACCACTTTTTATAAACGTCACCATCCGTTTCGTCATGGGCACCTGCTGTGCTTTTCTAGCGCATAAACGTGAGCTCAGCACCTTCAACAAAGCCAATGCCATTTTCAGCATAAACCATCGCAAAGCGTGGTCCGCGAGCCAGTGGTGGCTTCAGTCCCGTGCTTAACCCCTCAAGAAATACTTGCAGAAAACTCTTAATGGTAGTATCTTTCCACTCCTTGGAAAAGCTATGTCCAACATTTAGCCATGATTCATCTGTAAATAATAGGTCTACCTTCATCTATGAACTTCTTAATCCTTCAAATATTTATGATGCCACTTAGTAATGTCATCCTTTTCAATGAAAGCACTCTTGTTACCCCTCCGTTCGTACTTAAAACCCATCTCCTGCAAAAATCTGTATAAGGTCGTTCGTGAGAAATTTGTCAGTGTGTCATTTGTGTTCACCCTCACTAAAATAATACTTAAAGTAGGAGGTAAGTTGTCGAACAACAAGGAATGAACAAGACGACAAACACCATTATGTGCAATACCACCGTTCTTGAATTTTTTTGTTTCCCCTTTCTCTTTTGTTTTCTTTTTGAAGAAGTCTGCAAAGGACCACATTTTTGTTCCTCTCTTAATGTGTAAATAGTTCTTTCAGAACATTTCATGGCTTGACATGTTTCCCTAACTGATTTGGTGACATTCATTGTCTTGGTTAATAATTGAAAACGTCCATTACTATTTGACGTTCTTTGTTTCTCCGTACATCTATGTTATGCACTTTTCTTGCTACTGTTTCCATGATAAATGGTTTAAAAAACTAACACTAAACACTATGAATGAATAATATATAAAATGATCATCCCATATAAAGTAAAATATATTATAACTAAAAATATAAGGAAAAATTATAATATAATATGACCAACTGTTTGATAAAAATGACGATTAAACCACCAAACACCCTTAGCACTCTAGGTCCATGCCAAAATATTGGCTGTAACCAGTAACACAAGAATAATGGCTCAGAACTGGAGAGAGGCTTCTTGAATGGATTTCAAACAGCTGTGCTTTGCTTTTCCAAGAGGACTATCATCAGTAGGATTCATTGGTGTGAAGCTCAGCAGGGTTATATTTATGTTTACACGGAGTGCTAAGTCCGAAGACTGTGTTTTGACTTTCAGCATCTTACACTGGTTTAAATCAATAATATAACGGATTAAAGTGGCTAAGAGTATGTGCACCAATATTTTCTTGAAACTATGGAAAAATAACTTGTTAAAATCAACCTCAGATAATTATTTTGTATTAAGTGGATGTACTTTTCGAACACACTGATTATATCAACACACGACTTACAAACTACCTTAATACTAAGGGAACACAACATCCAGTCCTCTATCCGACAATTTACCAAAGATAAATCTCAGCCCATCCTAGTAATGTAACCCAGACCCAGTGGCGGCTCGTAGCTAAAATTAGTGGGGTGCTGCTCCAGAAAATTTTTAGCCTTTGTTTTAAAATTGTGTAAAAGGAAAAAAACACTTATAAAAAGAAAATTTATTCAGGAACTTGATAAAATCTTAACAAAAAAACCAAACTTTTTTACTTACTTTAACTTAAATTGTTAAAGTTCAAGCTTAATCTATTCATTTAAAAATGAAATCCATTCTTCTTGTTTTAATTTGCCCAAAGAGTTCAGTAATTTTTTCCTTGATCTTTGGATGACAACTGAGGAAATGTTTCTCCATTTAAAGTATTGCAAGCGCATTTAGTCTTTCTGTTAAATAAAAGCACAGAAAAAAAATTAATCAAATAGAATAGCTGGAAGCAGAATAATAATCTAATTCTACACTCTTCTATACTTTATCACATTCAAGAATATGGTACATGGTTTTTAAGCACAACACACGATGAGTAAAAAAAAACTTCTTTCCACTATCATGCCAGAGCAGGCACTGCGAGAGCAACAGTTCTATCTCTACCTGACAGTCCCGCCTTCAAGTGTAATAAAATTTGGAGTTGCATATAAAATGTATTCTCAAATGTTTACATTGTCTCGGTAAGTACAATAAAACTTTGTTTATTAAACTATAATTACAAACAAAGATGAGTATAATGAATGTATAAGTGGCTGAGCTGAACCTTGTATTTTGTAAAACCAATAGTATCAATTTTGATGTGGATGGGATGAACTAACGCTTTAGTTATCAACGCTACAGCTGTATAACATTACTCTACTCTTTAAGACCAGACAGAGTGTAAAATGAACTACACCCTCTTCAACTTTAAAATTTTACCACACATAAATGGGGGGCGCTAATGGCCCATAGTTATTTAAAAAATAAATTTGAGCTTTACTTATAATTTCTTAAACATAATGCACCTATACAAAATCAAAAGAAAAAAAGTTTCTAACAATACAAATTTTTCGTGTTTTACTTTAAATATTTCAGGAGGTATAATAAGTTTTAATTTTTTTTAACATTGTATAAAAGATATTCCTTTCAGTCTTTGCTCATAACTATTATAAAAGCCATCATAAAGTTACTGGCTTTTCCACACAATTGGAACGAGACTTATGACGTGATACATTTGGAACCTCATGAAATTTGACACAATGCATTTTCTCATAATTTAAAAAAAATATAGTGATTTAAAAACATTTATGGTGGTTTAAATTGATTTCACAAGATGCATAAATTAATGTTCTTTAATTTGCCATGGTTATTTCATATAAATAACGATGTTCAAATTTAAATTACAAAATGGCAACTCCGCTTGGTAGAAAAAGGACAGCGCAAATGGAAGAACCAATGGGTTGGAAAGAGATGGTAATAGTCCATAAGAGCCTGTACTGCAATTTGAGAGTGGAACGGCCTATAGACTGCTAAAGGTCTGATAAACGGTTTTGGCTACTCTCTGGTTCCAACGATCCGACTTTGAAGACAAAAAGCGTTAGTATCTTAGCAAATTAGCATGCGCACAATTCAAATATTGAATAAAAATTTAAACCATAGAGCTTTAATTTTATTGTTTTAGGTAAGGTGAAAATAATTAATAGCTTAAAAAAATAAGCTTATTACTAACAAACACGTCAACTACAATAGTGTAAAAAAAATTTAAAGTGACATGGTGATATCATATTCTGAAAATTGAAAAATGACACCTGGACACGGGAATCGAACCCGGGACCTTCGGCTTAGTACGCCAATGCTCTTACCACTGAGCTATCCAGGATTCGTCCCGTGCCCATGGTCATTCTTCACTCATAGTTTAAAGCAGAGTCTAAGATGGACTCTGCCTTAAACTATGAGTGAAGAATGGGGGGCACGGAACGAATCCTGGATAGCTCAGTGGTAAGAGCATTGGCGTACTAAGCCGAAGGTCCCGGGTTCGATTCCCGTGTCCAGGTGTCATTTTTCAATTTTCAGAATATGATATCTAAGAGGGAATATCCCCACTAAAATGCATTAACAATAGTTTCGGCTATTTGTTTCATGACATGGTGATGCTAAATATACTATTCTCTTTACATAAACTAACTCTGTACACTGATGGATTAGGGGGAGGGGAGACTTTATACATATTGTATTAAATTTAAATTGTGGAAATATTTTTATAAATAAAATATATTAGAGCAGTGGTTTTCACCCTCTTGACCCCAATTTTTTATCCCTGCTCATAAATATTGTTTTTTTCTGCTCGCCATATTACCTAAAACAATAAATTTAAACATAATAGTTCAACTTCTTTATAATATTTGAACTGAGACTGTGCTAATATGTTAACATACTAGTGCTTTTTGGCTTCAATGTCTTATTACTGGAATGAGAACTTTTACGATGTGAGTAAAGAGTGCTTATACTACAGATTTACCAATTAATACCATCATGAATCTACTTTAGTCACATGGAATGACGTCAAAACTAAAGCAGTGGGTTTAAATGGAATTCAGAATTATAATTAACATTTATTTTTGTCGTCATCGTCTGAACACAGGAGTTGCATACCACAATATTGACTCATATTTTTATAAATTTTTTTAGTTCCTTATCTTACTACACATTTGGGTTATATACCTATATACTAATTACAATGTTTTTGGAGATTAGTTAGGTTATGTTTATATGAAGTGTACCCGCATTTGTGTGGAAGGAGAGCGAAAAACCATTTTAGAGAAAAAAGTACACCCGAACGAGATTTGAACCTCAATCTCCCCATCATCGGCAGTTAAGTCTGTGAGAGAAGCACATTAGACCATGTGGACACTAAAGCGTTTTTTTTTATCAATTAACTTACTATGTTTGCACATACAACATATTTCAGCTTTAATTAACATTTAACTTTGCATAAATTAAAGAGAGGCAGGATTAAAAATGAATAAAAAGTAATTTTAATATTATTTTTATTTAATGCAATTTGACACAACACCTATAGATAAAACATAAGGTACCTAATACATCCAATGCAAATTTTCTTGCACAAAGATAGGCCTATATTATACTACAAGAACAATTTAAAATTATATTTAGTGTATATTTAAAAACTAATGAGTAGAATTTGAGTGAACAAATTCCACCCACCTAGAAAAGACGAAAATATGTGGGTGGAATCCAAAGTACAAAGTTAACCTATTTCTTTCTTGTCTTCGATAATAGAATAAATCACACATACACATTGAACTTTTTAATATTTAACCTTAATTGTCTTTATTAAACAAAAATAAGGTGGGATTAATAAGGCTGTTAGGATTCAAATGTATAAACTAGTTCATAAAATACTCCAGTATCAAACATCTAAAGTATCTTTTCCTAAATAAGTAAAAATCATATTTTAAATGGGAGTTTAAGTAGGCACACAGGTTATAAGTGAGTCGTCATCATCATCAACAACTGTTTCTAGCCTGTGGCCGGGTTAGTTTAGTAAAAGGCCTCCATCTTCCTCAATTCTTCCACTACTCTTCCTCTTTTAATTTCTTCCTTTCTTCTCCTCTCACTTGAACACTTTCTGTTATCTTCTCCTCCCATCTTTTTATTGGCCTTCCTTGCAATCTTTTTCCTGCACAGGTCTACTTCATTTCCAACATTTTATTCTGCATCCTTTCTTTTTCCATTCTCATTACATACCCATACCCTCTCGTGTACTCCCTGTACTCCTACTCTTTCTTTATATGTTGCAGATAACAGCAAGTGTGCAAATAAAAGGAAAAGAAGGAAGAATGGTGGAAGGACTGAGGAATTTTAATAAAGCGAACTGGCCACAGGCTGGAAACAGTTGATGATGATGATGATGATTGTATGTTTCAATTTGTAAAAGAAGCGTACGAAAATAGTTTGTGCAGTAATAATGTGTACAAGACAATATACATTAAAATTAATGAGAGAATATTAACTTCTGACAAGAGATCCTCGAATCCTTAAGAATATATACAAGATTCGAGTATTCTCTATTTCAAGAAAATTTTGGACTCAAGACTTAAAGCCATATATATATATATATATATATATATATTTTCAATTTTTCAAGTAAAATTCTTTTACAAGATTTGGATTCAAGATTCTAAATTTGAAAGTAAATTAGCGATTCAAATTAGTAAAATAGTAGATCTGACCCAACTCTACTTCTGACATTTTGGATGTAGTTACAACAGCTATTAACTGGAGATGAGTAATTAAAATATGGAAGTCCATAAATTGACTTCAAATTCTTTTCCACACTAGCCTAATTGTTTAATCACACATCCAAATCAATGATTGTTTTAACTACAATCGAAACATCGGAAATTATTATTTTTTTGATGAGGCTCAAGCCTAAAAACATTAGGTTTAATTCAAACACCTACCATGAATGCCTTCGAAACAAAATCACTAATTAATACAGGTCAGAAAATTACTCTAAATTTAAAAACCTAGGACATTTTGAGAGGTAGTGATACAATTTCAAAGATTCGTTAACAAGGGGAAAATGGCACCAAATGGCTGTTTTAAATAAGACATTGAAAGGAGGATAGAAGGGCAAGGCCTACACACTTACCAGAAAACTGTAGGATTTAAAGTTCACAGCTAAAACACAACAAAACACATAATTATGTAATTTTCGGGGTACATCAGTCTCCCTTCTGCTGAAGGCTGCTTGCCCTTCTATCCTCCTTTCAATGTCAAAGATTCATTAAATTTATTCTTAAAATTAGGATATCAAGTAATGTTCTATTATCCATCCAATAATAATCATCTTTAAAGTGTGGTGATTGCACAACTAAGTAGTTTGACTTAAGCTATCTTTGATATTGCTACCATGTTTCCCAGAGACAGTGGGGTGAGCTCACATCATGGTAATGCCCATATACGCACATTGTCGATCTGGAAGTTTGAATTTTCCTCAGTCCAGGTTGGAATCCAGGATTCCTTCTGCTCCCAGAAGTCTAGAGCTGCCTTAACAACATTAAACAACAGTTACATTCATTGAGATGAAATGTTTAAGGTATTATTAAAGTCAGTTTAGAGTGAAGAGGGATGGGTACTAGATTCTTCAAATGCCGTTTTAATATAAATATTTGAGATTCAAAAGAATCAAATATATTATATTTGGAAGAAGGTATAAGAAAGGTGGATAGAAACATATAAAAGGGGGACAAACACAATATGGCCTTTACAATGAAAAGAAGAACACAGTTCACACTTTACACTGCTGCCAATGGACAAAGAGGTAATGTCTGCCTCTTGAAGAAAATGGCTCGTTACCGCCCAATCCCCCGACCTAGGTTTCATTTAGAATCAAATAGTAATAATAATAATAATAATAATAATAATTGATGTTCAGTGGCAGCATTGTAATGAGTGAAATTTGTTTCCTTTCATTGTAAAAGCCATATTATATTTGTTGCCTTTTAAGCGTTTTCCACCTCTTTCCTGTATATTCTACCAAATATAACAAAATGTATCTAACTCAAAAAGTGAAAAAAAGGTAGAGCTAAAGGCAGTTTTAGAAACTTATTAATCTTACAAACACAATATGGCCTTTACAATGAAAAGAAGAACACAGTTCACACTTTACACTGCTGCCAATGGACAAAGAGGTAATGTCTGCCTCTTGAAGAAAATGGCTCGTTACCGCCCAATCCCCCGACCTAGGTTTCATTTAGAATCAAATAGTAATAATAATAATAATAATAATAATAATTGATGTTCAGTGGCAGCATTGTAATGAGTGAAATTTGTTTCCTTTCATTGTAAAAGCCATATTATATTTGTTGCCTTTTAAGCGTTTTCCACCTCTTTCCTGTATATTCTACCAAATATAACAAAATGTATCTAACTCAAAAAGTGAAAAAAAGGTAGAGCTAAAGGCAGTTTTAGAAACTTATTAATCTTCAAACGACAAGGTTGCAATGAAAACTAACCTAACTACAGTTAACAACAACATCCATTAAATCCCCCTTTCCCCCACTACAGTACTTGTTTGGGTTATATGCATGTATATATTTTTATTTAATTTTTTTAGCACCACGTCTTACCACTCGTTTGGGCTATAAGCTTATGTACTAATTACACTAATGGTTTTAGGAACTAGGAAAGTTATATTAAAGGTGTACTCAAATTTGCGTGGAGGGAGAGTTAAAAGCCATTTTGGAAAAACCACCCTCAGAACACCCTACTGAGATTCGAACCTCGATCTTGCCATCATCAGCAGTCTAGTTTACTTACAAGAGTAGCACGTAAGACCACGTGACCTCTGAAGCGGGTGTGCATAAGTATTAATTATGCTGATTGTGTAGGGGGGAGAAAGGTAGAATTTATAGGAAATATACCTGCATTTGTGTGGGAGAATAGTGGGAAACCAATTATGAAGGAAGCCACACTCAGTAGACCTAACCAGGATTCAAACCCCCTCCTTGTAGTTGGCAGTTTAGTCTCTTTTATTTATAAGATGGTACAGGAAAGGTGGATAGAAACATATAAATGGGAATGAACACTATGGCTTTTACAATTAAAAGAACAACACAGTCCACACTTTACACTGCTGCCACTGGACAAAGAGGTAATGTCTGCCTCTTGAAGAAAATGGCTTGTTACCGCCCAATCCCCTGACCTAGGTTTCATTCTATCAGAACTCATCAGGAGAGAGTTTGAAACATGTAACTCTACTTCATAAGAGAGTAAACCATAAAAAAATAAAGTTCAGTCTATTGCGAGTGTGATGTCTGGAATATTCCACCATTGAAGCAGGTTTATGATCAATTTGACTGATTATAAGCTTACATTTGGCGAAGTGTTATTCCAAGGTTTAGGATATGGGCTGTTCTCTGCAGAATCAGGAAAATATCCAGAAATTCCTCCGACAGAAAGTGAGATCGCCAAGTAGAACTGTAATTATAAAAACATTGGAGTATTATTCCTATGCTGTATATTTAAAATCAGCAACAATGAACAATTTTATTTCTTTGTTGAATGACTTAGTAATTAAATTAATAATGATACTAGAGTTTTAATCCAAGACTTTAGCTCTGTCGGTAGTGTGTCTGTTTACTGAGCTAAGGACCCCAAGTTTGATTCTCGGCATGGCCGAAAAATGTGTCATTGGTGAAATGTGGGTTTACCCTTTTACAGTGATGAATTAACGGCTGGGGACTGGATGTTGTGCCTGTCCTAGTCTTAAGTTGGATTATAAGACATATGAAGCTATGACAGGTCTAGCAAGTCGGTTGTGGAAAATATATGGCTTTAATAAAAAAGTGACAAAGACCACAGCCCGGAAACATTAATGGATGGATATAAAAGCTATTATCACAAATTATAGTTTAATTTCTCCAGATTTTTTCCATATTAATAGTAACTTAATGAGTAATATATATAAAACAGCCCAGAATGGCAATGATTGAACATAAATTGAGTATTTTAGCTGTCAATATTTTTAATGGCAAAGCTTTGTAAATCTCAAAATGGCAATATTTTTTGAAGCAAAGTCAAAGCTTAAATTTGTTTCAAAGCCACGTCGAAGTTTCAAAGCTTCACACACCCCTAACATTTCTCAACATTTACAATCTCAATCTTTTATAATGCATCCAACCTCATGTTAAAAATATATTTATTTATGTAGCATACGAAAGTGTTGAGAAAAACAAATCTGGCTAGAAACAATAATACTTAAACAAAATTATTTTATAATCATGGAGATTGAAAAATTTGATAAAAAGGAAAAATAAAGTAATATAAGTGTACATTTAATTAAGAAAGCCCACCTAGGGAAAGAGGAGAAATGTGAGAAGAATTCAATACACAAAGGTGACATCTTTCTTTTTTATACACAGTCATACACACATATAAACACAAAATGAATGATATTTCCGCATTGTTGCCTTTATCAACCAATAAGTGTGAGAGAAATAGTTAAGGAGGAGCCAGTGGAGGACAGAATAGAGAAGGTACAACTAAGGTGGTACAGCCATGTGAGGAGAATGGAGGATGAGAAGATACTAGGGGTGGTCGGGCAGCAAATATTTGTATCAGGCGAGCATTACAGAATTAAACTCGGGCACGACTAGATTCAGGTGGGCATTTAATTTTGCAAATAACTTTGTCACAAGCCTATAAAATTTCAAATTTTAAGTTTAACAGTCTAATTTAATTTAAAAAAAAAGATAGAAGCAACTTTGCCACAGGCCTATTAAATTTCAAATTACAAGTTAAAACAGTCACAAAATGCAAAATGGCCGTTTCTTATTTAATGTTCATTTGATGTGTACTCTTCTATTTATATCCTAACAAATCTAGCTAATAATAATTAATTTAAAAAATGTAAAGAAAACTAATTTAAATGAAGTTTTCGAAAGCTTAGGGCCTACAAATCTTAATGTGGAAATGTTTAATTTGGTATATTGTTAGCATTGACAGAGAAAATTAAATCATAGGAATATTTATTTCCCTATAGACTTGTAACCTGTGAGAAATGTTATCATAGTTTGGTTGAAAGCAAACATAATAATTTACGAATTAATAAAAAATAATACTTACCTTTGTTTAATATTAATTGAATTGAAAGAATTCACTTATAAATATCAGTTAAACAAAACACTATTTTTTTCAAAGTTTGAATTAGAGGTTAGTGCTAACATGGTATTATATACTCACCAAGTTCTTGAGATGCCCAATCAAAATACCGGCATAAAAAATACTCCACGACATTCTGGGATTTTTAGATGCCCAATTTATTTCCCGAAATTTCAGGTGCCCAACCACCCCTAGAAGATACTAAAAATGTTGGCTAATGAAATGGGGAGGGGGGAACAAGAACTCAAGATGAAGGCCAAGGAGGGACAGATGGCCGAAGGGAGTGTGGAGGAAAGAGGAGAAAACTGGCTCATTGTGGAGGAGAAATGGTGTGGAGAAAGGAGATATTGGAGAGGCCTAGTTGGGTCGAATCCACTATTTTAGAAATCTGAATCTCGAATACAAATCTCCAAATTACATTCAAATTCGGAATTTGAATCCAAATCTTGGGAAAAATTAATAACATAAGAGGAAATATAAATAAAATAGAATAATAGAGAATACTAATATTAACTAAATGTCAACATTCTTTCTTATAAGACATTTATTATAACATTCATACATTCAGTTAAGTGTTAAATTACTGGTTTGGGGCCTGGTTGTTAAGTTTGTCCTATAATTATAATTGGTTCTGAATCACCAATAAGCAGTATTAGAGCTCTAAAACAATTTCACTTGCAAAATTGAAAAATAAATAAATAAGGATTTGAGCCTCGAAACCTCAACTCTCAAATAACCTACGGGATTTGAGGATTAAAGAGCCCATACTTAGTTCCAAACAGACCTGCACAGTGGCTGGAATCTGTTCATGAGGAGGATGATGATGATATAATTTACCTGTTGGTCGAATGGAGCCATCTTGGTGCCGTATTGGTAAATGTTGTTGGCTGGGTAAGGATCGGCAGTGAACCCTCCCAAGGACCAGAAGCCGCCATCAATTGGCGGAGTCACATTCATAAGAGACTTGCCATCAATAAAAAACTCAAACCCATCTGTCCATGTTAAAAAAATAAACAAAAAATAGGCAATTACAAGAATGTTACACAAACAAATATTTTTCAGTCAATTTCAAAATTAACATATAGACCTTATGTAGGGCACAACATTAATTTTAACATTATAAATGTTAACTCAAAAGTAATTAATGTGCAAAAAAAAACCAACCCAACCTCTATGGTGTGAGTCCACAAGCAAGCTATACCGACTGAGTGGCCGCCACCGTTAGTAATAATGGTGCCAACATTCAAAGAGAGAGGGTATCATCTGGTCAGCACAACCAACCCTTTACTTGACAAGAGCGGCTAATTATTTATTTTATTTTATTTTTCAGCAACGTGTATTACTACCCAATCTGGTAATATCCTTTACTTCTTTATTCAAATAGCTTCTCATTTGCCCTCATGAGACTGAGTTTGCTAACATTTATTTAATGTTTCTATTTCCCTTTTTTGTGTTATTTGGTTCCCTCTTTTAGGAAATTGGATTGCACGTTTCATACTCCCCCCTGATGAGCTCTGATAGAACGAAGCCTATGTCAGGGGATTGAGCGTTAGCGATAGATTTTCTTCAAGAGGCAGCTGTTACCTCTTTGTCCAGTGGCAGCAGTGTAAAGTGTGAACTGTGTTCTCCTTTTTGTTGTAAAAGCCATATTGTGTTCGTTCCTTTTATATGTTTTCATCCCTTTTTCTTATACCTTTTAAAAAATATTTATATTTTATATTTCCTCTTAAATTTGTCATTTTTTCCATGATTATAATCTGAGATTTATAGATAAAATTAAAATTCAGATTTGAGACACAGTGGATTCGATCCAACGCTAAACATAATGTATCTTAATAAATGAAAAGAAATTTTCCCTAAATAATGATCTCTATCCATGTTTTTAGCACCGAAACTTAATACCTATTTGGGGTTTATGCTTATGTACTAATTATACTTATGTGTTAAGTATGAGAAAGGTTGAATTTAGAGGAAGTGTACAACCATTTTTGTGAAGGTAGAGTGGAAAACCATTAAAATAAAACCACCCTAAGCATATACAAATGGGATTCTAACCCCTGATCTCCCTGTCATCAGCAGTCCAATCAATTGCGAGAGTGGTGCCTTAGACCAATCAATCACCAAAGTGGGTTACCCATTTGTTAATTTGTTTTAATTCTGAGCAACATTATCACTTTCAAAGACCCCACACCCTAAATTCTGCTGACCTCGTGTCCAGTCAACTTGATATTCGTGGAAGTTTGTACCCCAACCTTCCTCAGAGTTGGCGTATTTCTTGATGAGACCTTGGTGGTCTTGAATGCCGAAGTTGAGGACCATCTCCACTCTCTGTATGCCCAAAGGGTCCCCACTGAGCATGTAGCGGGCATTGCCCCGGCTTTCCCCCACAGTGATCTGGCCGGAATTGGGCCAACTACCGTAAGCGCTGTGCTTGGGTAGAAGAGTGATCGCTGTCAGAAAAAAAAATTCAAGGTAGCATAGTTTCAGATACAGCTTCACAGATAAATGCAACATTACTAGAACTGTGATAACTAAATATTTAATTTGATCAGACTATTTGATTAATCTCTTGGATTAAGTCTGAACCAAATATCCTCTTTTTAATCATTTAATTCTAATGCCGCATCTAACTACCTGTTGGGGCTAAAGGCATATAAACTAGGAATGAGAAAGAATGAATTTAGAGGAAGTGTACCCACATTTGTGTAGAGGTAAAGTGTAAAACAAATAAGGAACATCCACCCTCGATTCACCCGACTGGGATTTGAACGCCAATCTCCCCATCATTGGCAGTCAAGTCTATTGCGAGAATGACACCTTCAACCATGTGGCCACCAAAGAAGGTAACTCAAATATTTAAAAGTGACAATATTTGGAGTCAAATCTAAATAAAATAATAGACTAAATTATATATTTTAAATCTAGACAAACCAGCAACTATACCTGGCCACACCCGGCAATGATACCCTGCCACACCCAATAATGATACCTAGTCACATCCGGCAATAATACTTGGCCACACACTATAAAATGATACCTAGTCACACCAGGCAATGATACCTGGCCACACCCAGCAAATATACCTGGCCACAACCAGCCATGATACCAAGTCACACCTGACAATGATACCTGGCCACACCCGGCAACTATACATGGCTACACCAGGCAATGACACCTGGCCACACCTGACAACAATACCTAGTCACACCCAGCAATGATACCTGGTCACACGTGACAATGATACCTGGCCATACCCGACAATGACACCTGGCCACACCTGACAACAATACCTAGTCACACCCAGCAATGATACCTGGTCACACGTGACAATGATACCTGGCCATACCCGACAATGATACCTGGCCACACTCGACAATGATACCTGGCCACACCCGGCAATGATACATGGTCACACCCGGAAAAATACCTGACCACAGCCATCAACAATACCTGGCCACAGCCAATCTCCTCGTGGCATCTTGGCTCTGACCTTGACGACCCCGTACTGAAAGGAGAAGGATCGAGAAGTCTGGAGCTGAGCCGACACCACCGGGTTCAAGATCTGGCCACCTAGAGCTCTCTTATAGCACCCATTGTTGCTAGGGTTGGTACATCTGCTAGGATCAATACAGTATTAATTCTTATGGACAATTGAGAAATGACCACATAAATGTAATTAATATAAGCACTTACTCAACTTGGGAGAGTATACTGAATTTTGAATAATTAAATACAATAATACTGGCTAGTGAACCCAAGAAAGAGGTGGGAGGAGCAGATAACAGAAAGTGTGCAAGTGAGAGGAGAAGGATGGAATAAATTAAAGGAGGAAGAATGGTGGAAGGAAATTGAAAGATGGAGGCCTTTTACTTAAGTGACCCAGTCACAGGCTAGAAACAGTTGTTAGTGATGATGATGATGATGATGATGATGATGAATTCAAACTTCATTTTAGTCTATCAATCAAATAATAAATATTACCTTAGAATTAATCAGGAATTTGTTGGTGTTACTTTACCATAAACCCGGATTAGATTTTAACCAGACATTTAATTAATTACTATTTAATTATTTTAAACTAATAAATAATAAATATAACATCACAAATATAATCTAGTGAAAGTATAAAATTCATATTTTAGTAGGTTTCTGATGGAAAGAACCATTTGTAAAGTAAAACCTTTTTTTGTGGCCAAAATTGACATTTTACCATATTATTATTGAAATAGGTATTGATAATAACTATCAAAAGTGACAGGTAAAGGTCAAACGAGTTGGCGTATAAATATGTGAATGTAGATCTAGTAACTTTTTTAGCTGTCAGATAAGGTTCTTCCTATGAAAATTGAACTGTAAAATGATGTTTCACTCCGACAACAAATAAATGGTAACTGTTTTGACACCAACCACAATGACCCTAACATACCAGTCTAACGTCAAGCCCAAACGCATAGTTCAGATTTTGACCCAGTACATCAATTTTTTTAAACACTTTAATCCCCTACAATATTTAAGGAACCAATCTTTAATTAGAATCCTTAGGAGGTTAGATTGATTGTAGCACTATCAACCATTCTCATATTTGGCTACTGAAAAA